>JACDRQ010000914.1:0-14779 GCA_013841215.1 Hycleus cichorii
GTTCATGTTGTTCGAAATTAACCAATAAGGGTGTAAGAAACAATTGAACAAATCAAAGGTAATTCGATTATTATAATTTCTTTAATTATACTAATTTAATTAATCAATTAAAATAACTGATTAATTCAATAAATTAATGATTAATTTATTTTAATCAAAACAACTATTATTATCTATAATAATAATAATAATTATNGCCACTGGAATTAATGTCAAAATGTCTGTAAATAACAAAACAAAAAAAAAAACAAAAGATTGACAAGGGTAAAGAGATTATTTTGAAAATTTCTCCCATCATTAAAAATAATAAGCGAAACAAAACAATAAAAAAATCAATTAATTTTAATAATTTTCAACAATTTTAATCGAATTAATTAACAAATTCAATTTAATTAATTAATTTCATATTAATTTTTTTAAACAACCCTAAATCATAGGCGGTGTTGGTTAGTAGGCGCCATCTTTGAATTTATAACCTAAGAAACAATTATGACCTTGACATTGATTCAAATTTTTTTCCGGGGATATATCACGTTTTCGTTTTTTTTTTTAAATCTCAAATTGGCTTAATTAACACACAAAACAAATGAATAACGATTATATCCTTGACAGTTCGACTGAACGAATTAATTATAAAAACAATACAATTGTCACTATTGTTTCTATCTCACTTGTATTCGAATTTTCCATATGTTCCATCTCTTTTAAACCATTGACATAGGAACGATAAATCGACAAATAATCGGGTGATATGTTGAATGAAGTTAGATAGAGATGGGGATAGAAAAATGCAAAAATTCTTTAACCTTGACAATAGAGAGTTTTTGCTTTATTACCTCAAAATCACCATTAAAAATTCATTATTATTACCATCACTATTATTATTATTATAGGTATTTAGAAAGGTTTTATTAAACAGAATTCCATCTCTTTCTATTTTGTGTAAATCTACGGGTTTGGTAGGTGGTTAGAAAGAGATGGATATATGATAGGAATTATAATAATTATTACCGATTACAAGATAAATTAATCAAATTATAAATCATAAAGTAGGCCTTGCAGTGTTGTTTTTTTTTTATTCTTTGACTATTGTTTATGGAATTCTCTATAAATATAAATGACATTTCCGAGATAATTACTATTGTCTATCTATTTTTTGTCGTAGTTCTATAGACGCAAAAATGACAGGTCTAGAGAAAGATAATCGATATTTTAATCAACGATATTCGTTTGTTATCTCTTTCAATTTGGATTGATAAAATGTCGCCTGTTGATTTTAGCTCTATGGATTCTGTGTAGAAAAAGATGGAGATTATCTAATCAATGGATTATTGAATATCTTCTATCTCATTCTTTTATTGTAAAAGAGAGGGATATATTGTTTCTATAACCATCTATCTATAATTTTACAAGCTCCATGGATATTATTGAGATTTTGTTTCTTTTGTTTTCTTTTGCCAAATTTGTTTTATAGAAAAAGATGGAAGATACAATAAACAATAATATCGAATCTTCCATCTTTTTCTACAAATTTCGCAAATCTTTATAATCAAAGCAAACCATGATAAGGTGACGTTAACCAAATTGAGGTTAGAATTTCAACAAATGTCACACTCAATCTACGACATACGTACACGATTTATAACCTAATTTGTGTAACGCCAATAAAATCAAAATTAGAATTTAGTTCTACAAGCGATAAAATCAATGAACGACATACGTCCCCTATTCAAAACCCAATTTAGTCCAAAATTATAACAATTTCTTTTCTATAAAGTTAATACAATCAATTTACGACATACGTTTCCTAATAATATTATTACAATTTTCGAATATTTCGAACAAAATAAGATTTTCATTTGTTTTTTCTGTAGATGATACAACTAAAGTAAGGTTAGAGTTCAGTTTTACAAATAACAGAAACAATCAACGACATACGTTCCTTATTCATAGTAGAATTTAACTTAAAACTGATCTAATGTCATTTAGTTTGACGTTAATGAAATCAAAATAAGGTTAGAATTTACTGGTATAAATGACACAATCAACGACACACGTTCCCTAATCATAGCATCTACAGATGATGCAAATAACATGAGGTTACAATTAAATTATACGAATGATATAAATCGATTATCGACATACGTTCAAAATTCATCGCACAATTTAATCTAATTTTATTCGAATTTCATTTATGTTAATAAATTCAAAATAAGGTTAGAATTTGCATTTATAAATGACACAACAATTCGACCTAATTTCATTTGTTTTTCTAATTTGAGATTCGAAGTGACACAATCAATCAACGACATACGTCGTTTAACCTAATTTTAATCCAATTTCATTAGTTTGACGTTAATGAAATTAAAATGAGGTTAGAATTTACTGGTACAAATGACACAATGAATCCAAGACATACGTTTACTATTCTTGGACAATTTAATCTTTTGTTTGTTTTTTTTTGTTACAGATGATGCAACTGACACAAATCCTATCGTCGTTATACCAGCCGTACGTCTTAGCTATAGTCTCATTGGGCTATCTATTGGCCGAATTAGGACATTTTTTAATTGGTGTAACCTCAAAAGCCGTCGCCATTGATCTACATTATGGCGATATAGCCTGTCAATTGAATTCAACCGAGTATTATTTAAGTGAGTTGCCAAACCAGTGCAATCAAGCCAACGATTCGGAAACTTGCCTATCATACGAACTGAATGGTACCAAATATTGTGAATGGAACTATAATGGGTTGGGCTTGGATTATCAAATTCTAGCCGGTCCGAGTTTCATAGCTGTCTATACAATTGTCGGTGTTATTCTAGGTTATGTTGCCGATAAATTCCATCGTGTACGTTTATTGACAGTTTGTACAATAACATTTTCGATTGCGATAATTCTAAGTGGGGCAGTTAAAGAATACTGGCAATTGGTGTTGTTGCGTATGGTGTTGGCGGCCGGTGAAGCCGGTTGCAACCCACTGGCTACCGGCATTCTATCCGACATCTTTCCGGAAGAGAAACGCGCCCTGGTCATGTCGATTTTCAATTGGGGCATCTATGGCGGTTACGGTTTGGCCTTCCCGATTGGCCGGTACGTGCCGCCAATCAACGCCTGGAATTTGGGCTGGCGTGTCACCTACTACGCCACTGGAATTGTCGCTTTTATCGTCGGTATTCTAACGATAACAACGTTAAAAGAGCCGGAACGGCAATCGTTTGATAAAAACGATAATGCACAACAACACCAACCACAACAACCGGATAAAAAGATAACAATATGGACGGTAATGGCGGATTCACGGGTGATTATGTTGTGTATAGCCGCCTCGATACGCCACTGTGGTGGTTTATGTTTCGCCTACAATTGCGATTTGTATTACGCCCAGTATTTCCCCGATTATGATTTGGGTTGGTGGTTGTTTGCTGTGACGATTGTTATTGGTAGTATTGGCGTTGTTGCCGGTGGTGTTATTTCCGATAAATTTGTGGCCAAGATGGGTGTACGTAGTCGGGCGGCCATTTTGGGTATTAGTCAAATATTGGCAACACCGTTCGCCTTTGGCAGTGTCTATTTTAATCCAACATGGGCGATGATTACGTTGGGTATTTCGTATTTTTTCGGTAAGTTACGCCACTGGAATTACTGTCAATAAGGTCAATTTTTTGAAATTTACGTTGTGGCTAAGGCTACAGCGGTAAATTTGAATATTTCCAACTGAATCGTTTCAAGTTACGCCACTGGAATTAATGTCAATTTTTGAAATTTGTGTTGTGGTTAAGGTTACAACATTAGAGAGTCGGCGGTAAATTTGAAAATTTTCAGCTGAATACTGTCATTTGTCAATCTTCATATTTGTGGCTAAAGTTGTATTGCTAATGGCGGTAAATTAAAAAATTCTTTGCTAAATAATTTCAAGTTACGCCACTGGAATTACTGTCAATAGGGTCAATTCTTTTGAAATTTGCGTTGTGGCTAAGATTACATCGGAAAATTTGTATTTTGCCGACTGTTTAGTTTCAAGTTACGCCACTGGAATTACAGTCAATAATGTCAGTTTTTGAAATTTATGTTGTGGCTAAGGCTACAGCGGTAAATTTGAATATTTCCAACTCCATAGTTCCAAGTTACGCCACTAGAATTACTATCAATGCCAATTTTTTGACATTTGTGGCTAAAGTTACACCTTGCTAGCGGTATAATTTAAAATAATTTTGAAGAATCCCAAGTTACGCCACTGGAATTACTGTCAATAATGTCATTTTTTTAAAATTTGTGATGTGGTTAAGGCTACATTGGTGAATTTGAATGTTTCCGACTAAATAGTTTCAAGTTACGCCACTGGAATTACTGTCAATAAGCACATTTTTGTGTGATTTTTGTTGTGGTTAAGGTTACAATGTTAGAGAGTTGGCGGTAAATTTGCACCTGAATACAGTCATTTGTCAACTCTGACATTTATGGCTAAAGTTACATCTTAATAGCAGTAAATTTAAAACAATTTTGCAGAATAATTTCAAGTTACGCCACTGGAATTACTGTCAATAATATGATTTTTGAGATTTGTGCTGTGGCTAAGGCTACAGCGGTAAATTTGAAAGTTTCACCAAATAATTCCAAGTTACGCCACTCGAATTACTGTCAATAGTGTTAGTTTTTTGAAATTTGCGCTGTGACTAAGGTTACAGCGGAAAATTTGTATTTTGCCGACTGTTTAGTTTCAAGTTACGCCATTGGAATTACTGTCAATCCCAATTTTTTGACATTTGTGGCTAAAGTTACACCTTGATAGCGGTATAATTTAAAAGAATTTTGAAGAATCCCAAGTGTGACTAAGGTTACAGCGGAAAATTTGTATTTTGCCGACTGTTTAGTTTCAAGTTACGCCACTGGAATTACTGTCAATTATGTCATTTTTTTAAAAATTCGTGATGTGGTTAAAGCTACAGTGGTAAATTTGAATGTTTCCGACTGAATCGTTTCAAGTTACACCACTGGAATAAATATCAATTTTTGAAATTTGTTGTGGTTAAGGTTATAACATTAGAGAGCGGGCGGTAAATTTGAAAATTCTCAGCTGAATATTCTCATTTGTCAATCTTGATATTTGTGGCTAAAGTTCTACTGCTGATGGCGCTAAATTTAAAAATTCTTTGCAGAATAATTTCAAGTTACGCCACTGGAATTACAGTTAATAATGTTAATTTTTGAAATTTGTGTTGTGACTTAGGTTGCAGTGGTAAATTTGAATTTTTCCGACTAAATCGTTTCAAGTTACGCCACTGAAATTTGTTGTGGCTAAGGTTACATCATTAAAGAGCTGGCGGTAAATTTGAAAATTTCCAGCTGAATACTATCATTTGTCAATTTTCGGAATAATATCAAGTTCCGCCACTGGAATTACAGTCAATAATGTCAGTTTATGAAATTTGTGTTGTGGCTAAGACTACAGCGGTAAATTTGAATGTTTCTAACTGTATCGTTTCAAGTTACGCCATTGGAATTACTGTCAATAAGCACATTTTTGTGTGATTTTTGTTGTGGTTAATGTTACAATATTAGAGAGTTGGCGGTAAATTTGAAAATTTCCATCTGAATATAATCATTTGTCAGCCCTGACATTTGTGGCTAAAGTTACACCTTAATAGCAGTAAATTTAAAATAATTTTGCAGAATAATTTCAAGTTGCGCCACTGGAATTACTGTTAATAATGCCAATCTTTGAAATTTATGTTGTGGCCAAGGCTACAGTGGTAAACCGATCGAATAGTTTCAAGTTACGCCACTGGAGTTATTAATCAAGTCAATAAGGTCATTTTTTTATATTTGTGTTGTGACTAAGGTTACAGCATTAGAGAACTGGCGGTAAATTTGAAAATTTTCGCCTGAATACTGTCATTTGTCAATCTTGAAATTGTGACCAAAGTTACACGGTTAATTGCGATAAATTAAAAAAAAGCGAAATAATTTCAAGTTACGCCACTGAAATTACAGTCAATAATGTTGTTTGATATTTGTAGTGTCTAAGGTGACAACAAGCGCGATGTGGCGGTAAATTTGAAAATTTTCAATTCAATCATGTCATTTATGTCAGTTTTGACAAGATTACAACATTAATGGCGGCAAATTTGAAATAACTGTCACTTGACATTAGTGTTGTGTCTAAAGTTACCTGTTATTAATGGCGGTAAATTTGAATGTTCCAGCCGAAATGTGGTTTGGTATCCTGTTCGCTATATTGGTCGAAATCGTACCATTACACGTCCGGTCCACTACAGTCGGTGTATTTCTATTCGTCATGAACAATATTGGTGGTAATTTACCGATTGCCGTCGAACCAGTATCGAAATCAATCGGTTACCGTGAAAGTCTCTACATTTTCTATGCCGGTTTCTACGGAATAAGTAAGTTTGCAACAAATTAATAATAATAATAATACATAACCTCAATTGGTTGTATTCTAGGCTCGATTATGTTCCTATTGACGGTATTCTTTATGGAAGGACCACCGAAGAATGACACAAATGGTACAACAATGGCGCCGAAAGATGTCGGCCATATTAATACAACATTTACAACAGCTGATGAAACAGCATTGCCAACTATAACCTCACTTGTTCGGAATATTAAAGATGAACGTTATGAAACTAGTAGGCTATGAATTTCATGTATTATTTCTTTTGTTTTATTGCCACCATTTTGTTTATAATTTAATGTATTTAAATAATTAAAATAATAATAATGGTAGGTGTGTTTTATAAACACAAATTAGAAGAAAAATTACAAATTTATAATTAAAGACTTGTTGTATAGAATTTTGGTTCATTTAAATTATAAATAAATTAAATTGAATTTTAAATGATTGTAACTTTAATCACATTCAACATAACCTCAACAAAACAATTCACAAATATGTAGCCTTAGTCACAACTACTTTCATGAGAAAAGCAGACTAATGGTAGCTCATAATTACCGTTTAAAGGTTATAATTCGCTAAATGTAGCTCTAATTAAAATAATTTTCCCGCTCTTTTTTGGTTTTCGAACAAAAATTCGAATTCTATAAAGTTGCAACTTTATTCACATCCATCTGCCATTTATATAATCGCCTAAATCTAGCCCCCTTTACAGATATAACCAAAATTTTTAAAAATTGGCGCAAGTTTTATTATTGAAAATCTCAATCCAATAGCCATCCGGATCGGTAATGAAGGCCAACCCTTTCATCTTACCATCATCGGGTTTTTTAACGAAATTCACCCCCAATTGTTCGAAACGGGCACATGCCTTGTACACATCCGGTACCATGATGCCGATATGACCTTAATTACCCAAATTTTACAGATTTATCAAATTAATTGAACAAATGAATTAATAAAACAAAACAACAACTCACCATAGCCACGCGGATCTGAATTGCCATTATGGTATTTACAATTATCATCATTCTCCGTACCCCAATTACTACAGAAATAAAATTGAGGTTATATTGCAACCCATTTATGAGTCAATATGAACCAAACTACGACTTACGTATCCAAATCCAAGACAAAGATTTGGATGTGTAGTCTGGCAGTTTGGTTAATTGTAAGAATTAAGTTACGACATAAGTTGCAAAATTGTTGCCAATTTCTATACGTACTGGGTGAGTTCGATTGTCGCCTTCCTTGATAGAGCCCATTCGCTACGTTGCGCCGCACCTAAATCACCCTGTACACTAGATGGGTCTTCATAACCTACAAAATACAACGAGAATTTCATCGATGGAAAGTCGATTTTTTGCAACAAAATCATCCCCAAGACTTCCGTGTAGAATTGGAGGCTCTTCTTGGGGTCTTTAATGCGGTACATGGTTTGCTGGAAGAGAAAATCCTACCCAAAAACAAAAGACAAAAACAAAACAAATGAATAACAATCGAAATAGGCTGTGGAAATTTACTTTGGTTTCAATAGGGGGTGGTTTGCACAACTTTTCGGCTTCATCGTTGGATATCGGCGGTTGTTCACTGGGGTCGGTCATTTTGCTCAAATAATCGCAAAACGAGAAAATTTTGACGAATTATGATAACAAAAGTTGAAAAAATAAATATAACCTCAAAATGTAGACAACCAAACATACAACAATTGGGTCTAATTGTAGCGCATACCTTGAAAATATTGTTGAAAGTTATGCAACCAAAAATACTTCAATAAAATTCTGAAATTACAGTGGCGTAACAAAAGTTATACATCGATAGAGTCATAAATACCCAAATTTTATTCATTTTCAATTGTTTTTCTATATTTCTTTTCTATTTTCGTTGAGTTAAATACAATTATAATTGCAAATCAAACCAATATTTAACCTTTATTTATTGATTTATTGTTAATATGGCAACAACGCAAAATAGATTATTGGTCGTATATGCAACCAAATATACATCAACAAAACGTAAATAACAGTGGCGCGCGCTATTTTCTACAATTATTAAGGATGCAAATAAATCTAGACACCAACAGTGGCGTAACAAGCAATTTCGAACTGTCTTTGTTTATTTAACATGGCAACAATATAAAATAGACCGATAGTATATGCAGCCAATTATACATCAATAAGAAATACCAGTGGCGTAACGTTAGTTTCACTAATTTTTTTGAATATAACCAAATATGACAAATGGCAGTGGCGTAACATTATTTTATTGTATTTAAATGAAATTTAATTTTTAATTGTCATCAATTTTTATTGTTGATTTAATAAAATGGCAACTATGTAAAAAATCTTAAATTACCCAAATATGCAACCAGTTATACACAAATAAATCAAAAACAACAGTGGCGTCACGTTAATTTTCAAAATTGTTTATTTTGCAAGAAAATAACAGTGGCGTAACGTGGAATTGTACGACAAATTGATGAAATATGCGCGATTTATTCGATTAAAGGAAGTTGTTATTGTTATCACCTGTTTTCATTTATTTATTTATTTATTATCGTGTTATTTTTCAATCAAATTCAATTGTTAATTGAAATCAAACTAGTATTTTCCTCTTTTTATTTAATTTATTAATTTCGTTTTTTTTATTGTTAGAAGGGCAACAATAAAGGACATATCGTTTAAATAGGAGTCAAGACTCATTCAATACGGGGCGTGTTAAAAAAGTCCACTCAATTGACTCAATTAACCTAAAATTAAAATTGAAAATTCGGCGCGTAGATGGCGTTTTAATCGGTTTAGTCGAACAAATGGCGGTTGTATTGGGGGGAATTGGCGCGAATTTCAAATCTATTTATCGAATTAACGTACAAATTCGTTGTATAGATGGCGCTAATTTGTGTAATTGATTGGTTGAGTAGTGGAGATTGTGGGAAATTGGCGCCAATTTCGAATCTTTACAATAACCAATAGATTTGGTGGATTTGTTGATTGGTTTCGTTCTGATTGGTTTGATCGTTTAAATTGCGTTGTGTTTAGGGAAATTGGCGCGAATTTCGAACAGTCCCCGTATTTGACGCAAATTACCGTTGTTTATAAATCGAATAAAGGGGACAATTTATTGTAATTATCTTCCAGTTGATGTTGACGTGTCGTTAGTGTTGGTTTAACACGGAATTTACGTCGGAATCGTGTAGTTTTGTTTTACTACAATGAAAATCGTGTTAATTGCGCTATTATCGATACAATTGTGTTATTGTTGTGAATATTTCAGTTCGAATGACGAGACTCGGTGTCATTCGATCGAATTCGATAAGGCCCAATTGGTGAATCTGACGAAATTCGGCAATAAATTCGATTTTTTGATGGTGCGAGGCGAAATTTACGCGACGAATTTCCCCTTTTTGCCCGACATCAAGGAAATGACGATACGCTCGAGCAATATCTCCCGGATTGATCCGGATTTCCTCCATTTATTCCCGAATTTGGACAGTTTAACCATCAAATTGAACCACGGCTTCCCCAATCTGACAACGTCGATCTTCACGAAATGCTGCCAGAAATTGACAATTCTCCGCATTTACGACAACAATTTCCGCTATTTGGACAACGAAATCTTCCAAAAATTGCCCAATTTGCAATTCTTATGGATCGAGAAGCAATATTTGGGTCCGTTGACCGGTAATTATTTCGCCGGTTTGACGAATTTGCGCAAATTACGTTTGCAACACTGTCAGATCCGATCGATCGAACAGAACGCCTTCGATAACCTCGTCAATTTGAACAAATTGGAAATTCCCCTGAATCAAGTCGAGTATATACAGCCGGGAACGTTTAAAAATCTGAAAAATCTGGAAGAATTGAAATTGTCGGGGAATAGTATCAATAATTTTACTGGGGGTGAGTTCGATGGGTTGACCAACTTGAAGAAATTAGAGTTGATCGGTAATAAGATTAATTCGTTGAATGTGGAGAAGATTTTGGAGAATTTACCGAATTTGGAGCATATAGCGATCAAGTTGACCATGTTCGAGTGCGATAAGGCCAAATCGCTGGTCGATAAGATCCAGGAGAACAATATCGAAATCAAGAATGTCGATGAGGTCTTATCCGATTCGTGCCACGATTTCTGATTTTGGGGATTTTTTGGTGGTTTTTTGTTTTACGATTAGTTACAGTTGGTATTTATTGGCGATTCTAAATGTAGTAATTGTTAGTTTTATCGAATAAATCCATCATCAATTGTTTTATTTTATTTATTTAACCTTCAATTAGTTTTATAGTTGGCAACAATGCTCGGTTTTGACAGTTTCAGAGGCGCCAATTTTGAAATTATCGCTTATATAGTTGAATAACATAGAATTTGGTAATTTTTTGTCGTTTAGTTGTCAAAATTGATTATCAAACTATAGTTTTGATCAATTGTTTAATTTAGTGACATTTTCTTTGTTTTTATTGCAAAATTCCCAAATTTTAGCGATTTTTATGCTTTGATCTGACCATGTATTGTTGATTGTAAGAAAATGCGCCAAATTCAAAATTCTGACACATTTAGGTTAGAATCACATTAATATTAATATTTGGTGAATTTATTTAGTTCAAATTTAGTGAAGTTTCGTTTTTAATGTTGAGAACAGTGCAGTTTTGAGACAGGGTATTTTATAATGTGTCAGTCTTTACATTTCGCTAGTAATTTTCATAGGTTGGCGGCATTGTTGTATTGTCAATTGATGGAGCGCCAAATTCAAAATTGTCAATCTATTTATATTTTTCTAAATGTAGCTCTTTTTTTAATAAATCAATAATTGTGCGAATTTCAAATTTATTGCTTACTATCACATCAACTAATTGTAGACCTAATGACAGATCTAAATTTAACAACAATTTTTCTCAAATAATTTGCTAATTTAATTCAATCACAATACTTTTAGAGGTTAGAATCGTTGTTCTTGCTAATTGTAGCTCTCTAATTAACTAATAATCACAAATTCTATTAACAATTGATCATGTCGTTGTTATTGCTAATTGTAGCTCCATTTTAGCGTTCCGTTGTTTTTATCATTGTGTTGATAAGGGCATTAATGGTATATATTTTTCAGATGGTCGATATTTCCATTGGGAACATAATTTATCGCTTTCAGCTTTCGAATAGCCATTCCTGAAAATTTAGTGACTTTTGATTATCAAAAAAAAGTCCCTAAATTGGTGCAAACCAAAAAAAAACACTAACCATTCATGGTAATTTAGTGACTTTTTGTTTAGAATGAAAATCCCCAAATACAAAAAAATAAAAAAATAAAATTTATTTACAAAAAAAAAATAAATAAAAAAATTATAAAAGACGAAATTTACGTAACAAAATATTCAAAAGAAAATCACGTTTATTCCGCCAACTAAATTCACGGACAATACTGCCAACATAACGACCAGAACGGTAAAAATTCGCTGGACATTGCTCAATGAGATTACTAAAAAAAAAACAAATGAAATTCAAAAAGAAGCGGCAAAATTCGCAAACACAATGACGCCATCGACAATTCCTGCGCAACAATAGCATGACGTCATTGCGTTCTCCACTATTTATTAATAACGAACGCAATGACGTCATTGGCGATTAAAAAAACGCAATACCTTCGATAATTATCGATAAATCTGCACAAATATGGCGTGACGTCATTGCGTTCTCCACTCGTTTAATAACAGCGAACACAATGACGTCATTGAGAGTTACTACTCAACAATTACGGCTTAATTTGAGTCATTAATGCATGACGTCATTGAATTCTAGTATAGCATGACGTCATGTGTTCTCGATAATGACGTCATTGCGTTCTTAATGCAATTAGAATCGTGTTAATTCGGTTACCTTTGTTGTTGTGAGCACGGACTGCGTTCTTTAAAACAGATCACTTGTACAACATTGAAAAATATGGCACCAATTGTATTTGCCGTTTCTGTATTGACATTTTGTAGACAACGTCGAAATGTCGCATCACAATCACAATGCGACCGTGTAAATGGTGAATCATTACAAATACCGAAACGACATTGGCCTGTCAATAAATTATTTGGACAATTGTCATGTTCCCGACAACATAGATCTTCTTTTGTATGGACATCACTGACGTCACTGTAATTCTTGGCAATTGTACCAGGTCCACACCATTTCGTACCTGGATAGATGAAACCACCTTGATGCGAGGATTTCACTTGATTCGTACGACATACGTCGATCAGTTTATTGATGGATTCATCTGTCATTTGACGGACACGACGTGGGTCTGAGCTTAACAACATACTGCGAATTTTGCCACTGAAATGTCAAACAACAATAATGATTCTAGTTACAGAATACGGGCATTGATGGTTTTCAAACAATAGCTCCCTCAAGATCAATTATAATAGTGATTGATGACTCTAGGTATAGAATATGGTCAACTATGATATGACTGATGACTCTAGTTCTAGAATATGGGCAATTATTTTCGAATACATTGCGAATATTGCCGCTGAAACGCTACAATTAATGTCTAGTGACTCTAGATCCAGAATATGGGTATTAATAATTGCGCATTCAATGAATATTGTGACTGATGACTCTAGTTGTAGAATATCGCCGATTATTCTCAAATAACTACTCATTTAAAATCAATGGATTATGTGAATGACTGATGACTATAGGTATAGAATATGGGCAATTTTTCACTTACCGATCAGTGTGTACGTGACAATATGGCTGGCGGGTGGTTAATTCAATCATTTTCGACATTGTATTATCAGCTATCAAGACTGTACTTTCACCGAAACAAATCAATATTGATAAGAATATGAGCAATACCTGCATTGAAAAATTCAAATTAATTCGAATTATAGAAAATTATAATTTCGAGTACACCCTGTATAATTCTATATACAAGACGATCACGATTAACACCCATTCAAAATGGGTTATAATTGTTGAAAATAACCCTTAAGACCTTTAAACTTTCTCTAGAGACTGTTCGTGTAGATCTAACAACCCCTACTATGGGGTAGTTTACTCATTTTTATAAAATTCACAATTTTGTAGTTTTGATTTAAAATTATCATATCTCCGAAACTAGAAGGGTTAGAATATTGAAATTTGGTAATTAGATAGAGGAAATAATGTAATTTCCATTAAATCTAACAATTTTCATCGATTGGCTATTGTTTTAAAGAAAAATAATAAAAATTCTATTAAAACAAGAATGTTATAATCGGATTAAGACAATATAGTGAACTACCCTTAAAATAAGGGTTGTTACAATACCACAACTATTCTCTAGTGATAGTACAATTGTCAAAACTATTACCACCCTAATTACAAGAAAATCCACCAATTAAAACGCCTACTTTGTACAATAAATGATAATAAGTCACCCTGTATATATACAGAGTACGCCAATTAAACCATAGATTATAGCCGATTTCGACTAATTTTTTCTAATATGGCTAGACAAAGTAATTGTACGTTATCTAAGGGGTTGAATTTGTATAAATTGGCAGATATAAGGGTGGAAATTAGGGGTTGAAATCTAGAATTAGTTTTTCTGTAATAACTCGAAAGCACTTTTAAATTTGGACATGATTCAAAAATTCAAGGGTGGGGCTCAAATTGGGACACACTATAGATTACCAAGATAATAATAATAATAATAATAATAATTTGAAGGTTATCGAAAAATCGCAATCACGACCTGGATTAATTATCAAAATAATTATTATTATTATTATTATTTTCGTAATTAGAAGGTAAAGAGGCTAAGACAAAAAATACAAAAATTAAGAAACAACCTGTTTAGTGGATACACTTGACATCATTTTCTCCAATAAAGCACAAAGATGTAATAAGAAATCAAAAAAAAATTTTAAAAATTCCAAATTAAATTAAATTGTGGGACAATAAAGATGGTGAAATTGAGCAAATTTCGCCCCCGGCGAGGTTAATTCTTAAATTTATTCCCAATTTTTTTTTAGATTTTTTCAAATTCATTTAATACAAATTCGAAATCATCAACTTTAACCCCCTAAATGGGGCCTAAATGGGTTTAAATTCGGTCTAAATTTGGACGTTTACGGGTTCAGCGGGGTGGATTTCAGCAAATTTCAGCAAATTGGCCAATTTCAGTCGATTATAATTTGAATTCATAGTAGGCTTACCTGTTTCATTGTTGTTTTGTTTTTCTCAATTGAATTTGCCACAATCTGCAAAAAACAGTTGAAATTAACACAATACCACTACGATTAAGGTGTTTTTTTGTTTTTTTAATATAATTTCATTTGTTTTTACATAATTTTCATGTAAATCATTAAATAAACACTCAATTATCGCAACATTTGAACG
>JACDRQ010000915.1:0-16298 GCA_013841215.1 Hycleus cichorii
CGCCGATGTGGTTCCCGATGGTTTTCAAGTGCCCTAAACAACGGCCGAATAGGAGCGGAGATGGGACTTTACCTGGAAATAATCGAGTTGTTTGAGCTAAAAACAATTGTTAATTAATCACCGAGGAAGCAGATATTTTTGCCCTTATTGTAGGGGTAGAACGTCCAATAAGTCACGCGAAAATGGAGATTTGTTTTCGGTTTTTTCGCGTGGCAGAATTTCACAACCACATAGACCGGAATCGGATATTTTGACGGTTGTAAACCATTCAAGAACGAAGTATTGAATTTCAACTCTTCTACAATTAAATTATCGATAATTTTTTAAAATATTGAAATTTAAAACTCACCTAAATTCCGATTGGTGACTAGGAAAGTTCGTTTACTTTCAACTGTAGGTAGAACGCTCAAAAATTCCCGTTTTAATTCGCCTTTATCGTCTTCTAAATGGACGTTTTCTAGGAATTTATCCACCGATAACGGAAAATAACGCTCGTCTTTGTGTAGCCAAATCAACGGCGCCCATCTCTTCACCAATTCTTTGACTACAACACCAAAAATGTTCATTTAATTCCGCCAATTTTACCAAATTACCTTGATCGATTTCCGTGCTAGATTCGGTAAAAATTATAAATAACGATACTATCAAACAATAACTGAGCATTTCAATTATCGCAACATGATTGAGGCACGAGTGACCAAATAAAAATGACCCACACCAAGTCAACCCGGTTATTGCAAGAAAGAAAGAAGCGATTGCTGAAGGCGAATATTCGTGCTGCTACACTCAATTTTTTCGAATTTTATCGCAATTTTCGAGACTGCCTACCCGCCTACAGTTCAATTCTAGACTGATTGTAATTCGATTTTGCTTTCTTTTAATGATGTTCGGATAATTATCGTTATGAAATACTTTCTCTTGTTGTATTGGTGAAATTTTACAATTGCATCATTTCATTCGAATGAAATAATGAGTAGTATTGTTTTTTTGGTGGCACTCTCTTATTTTTATAAATATTAATTAGTGATTAAGATCAATTATTAGCTTTAATTAGAACCAACTGAGTTTCAAGCAGTTGTTGGATGGTTTATGCAAGAAGTTTATTGACCTACACTCCAGTTTATTGTTGAAAATCGTAACAGAAGAAGTTATTTTTAATTTATAAATGATGCAGGTTTATAGGAGTATCTTCAAGGCTTATTCCGGAAAGTATGCAATTTACAGAGGAGTAACGAGGGTTGCGTTAATTGTTTATAAAATTGTGCCTTTTTGGGGTGTAGATGTTTTCATTTCACTCCCACCCTTTCTTTTGATGTAATTTCTACTACCCTCGGCTATTTTGCTCTGCTTTTTGGAGCCATTCATAGGGCTATAAATCAAGAGTTCGAGGAAGTTTTCAAAAATGTTATTATGTTTTTTGTACTATTCTGCTGCATTATTGTTGCTTAATTAACGAATTTGGGTACCCTTCTATTTGTTTAAATACATTGAGTGCTTACATTAATATTTTCCTTGATCTTTGGACACTACTCTTTCTNTTTTTCTGTGCTGTAACTTCCACTACCCTCGGTTATTTTTACAATAATTTGTAATCGACTAGTACTCATGAATTTTGGAATACAGTCACGGGAGACAGTGAAGATATTAGGGCTGTAAATAAAAGAAAATAGTCCAAGAACCACAAGGAAAGGGACGTTTTCTCAATATTATTGCCCTATTTGTAGTTTTATACTATTCTTTGCGCTATTGTTTTGATTGATTAACGAAATTAGTACCCTTTTATTTGCCTAAATATTGAAGAAAGAGGGATAAAATTGTTCAATCCTTTTAACAAACTCTGCAAGATTTACCCTCTACCATTCCTCAAATATCAAATTTCAACACGATTATAATTGAAGAGGTGATAGATGTGAAGATGGAGAAAAATTATGAAATTTTGACAATAAAACAAAGAAATTTAGGACAACGATGTAAACGAAATGCGATTTATTTTTAAAATTTGGTAAGAGTTAACTTCAAGGTAGTTCCATATGATAAATAGCCGAATTGACTGTCGAATAATAATCGAATTGATTAAATTTCGTAACATCAACTGTACGGGTAGACATTAGAAAAATCTAACAGAATTAACCGTGATTTGTGTTTTAAATAATCGCCAATTAATCTGTTGAGATTACTCAATTGTGATTATAATAAAATAATGAAAACAACAACAAAACGTCCTTGTAAATGATGCGAAATCTGCTCCAATTCCATTGAAATTCGTAGCCAAAAAGCGGTGGTTTCGCAAAAATAAAATAATAAACAAGAAAATAAATAAAAAAATGAAGAAACACACAAGACTTGTCTTTTATCATTGAATTTTAACTGCGAGATATTGGAGAGTTAAAAAATATTTCACCATACGTGGTTTTTAAGTGGGAAATTGATGCCCGACAATCGGCAAGGCTGCACACAACGATCGGGGTATTTTCAGAGTTAAATCCACCAACCATGTGGCCAAATCAAATCTTATTCTTCTCAATTTTGGCCATCAATTCGGTGAACAATCAGCAATTTAGCGATATTCTAAACAGTTTTCGACGTTTATTTAGTGCCGGTAGTGGCGAAATCCGCGATACAAACAATTACGAAGAATTCTACGATTTTATTGTGATCGGTGCCGGTTCGGGTGGTAGTGTTGTGACAAATCGTCTAACAGAAAACCCAGAATGGTCTGTATTACTTCTAGAAGCCGGTAATGATGAGATGTTCCTAACTGATATCCCGCTAATAGCACCATTACAATCAATAACCGGCTATAATTGGGGCTATAAAAGCGTACCATTCAATACGGCATGTCTTGGATTTATCGATCATATCTGTAATATACCGCGCGGTAAATCATTGGGTGGTACTTCAGTGATAAATTTCCTCGTCTATACTAGAGGCAGCCGGTTAGATTTCGACGAATGGGCTAATTTAGGCAATTACGGTTGGGATTACGACAGTGTCCTACCGTATTTTATAAAATCGGAAAATTGTAGTCTTTGCCGGGAAATTGATGAGGATTATCACGGCAAAAACGGGTACCTTCACATCGAACATCCACATTACGAGTCGCCGATGGTGAAATTGTTCATAAAAACCGGCCAAGATTTGGGTTATAACAACGTCGATATTAACGGTCGGGATATTTTGGGGTTCGCTAAAGTCCAGGCGACGATGAAGAACGGCGCTAGATGTAGTGCTTCAAAGGCGTTCCTAAAACCGATCCGCAATCGGCCCAATTTGCACGTTTCGATCCGATCACGGGTGACACGAATTCTAATCGATCCTATGACTCGCACCGCTTACGGCGTGGAATTCGTGAAAAATCGCCAAAGATTCGTTGTTAAAGCCCGGAAAGAAGTCGTTTTATCCGCTGGGAGTATAAACAGTCCCCATTTGTTGATGTTATCCGGAATAGGCCCGAAAGAAGACTTGGAACGTGCCGGAATTACAGTAATGCAAGATTTAAAAGTCGGCTATAATCTCCAAGACCATGTGGCAATGTCGACTTTAGCCTTCCTAATCAACGAATCGATAACCATCTCCGATTTACGGGTCCAGAATCCCGTCGATATCTTCAATTATATCCTCAATGGCGACGGTCCGTACACAATTCCAGGCGGTGCAGAGGCTGTAGCTTTCGTCCAAACAAAATACGCTAAGAATTCCACAAATTATCCCGATATCGAACTAGTCCTAGGTGCTGGCGGTATAAACGGCGACACTTATGGTAGTTTACGCAGTTTATTGGGGATACCCGATGAGCTTTATCGGCAAGTTTATGGGAAATATCGACGAACACCATCGTTCAGTATAGCGCCGGTTTTGATGCGGCCGAAGAGTCGCGGACGGATACGGATCAAGGACAATAATCCATTACATTGGCCCATAATCGAGCCGAATTATCTCCAACATAAGGATGATGTTGATGGATTAGTAGAAGGGATAAAGATGGTAATTATATCTAATTATTTGTCACCTTAACTGTTAGATCATTCAATTAACGGTTGCGCAAATAGATGGACAATGATACGGCCATGGACTCTATTCTAATTCTAATAATTACAAGAAAATAATTCAATTGTTGTAAATGATTACTTTCACGACGACTAGTTGATTAACGAAATTAGATTCCATGGTGTTGACTTTGACAATCGTTTTGTAGGTGAAGGTGAGGTATTTACGAAATTTACACGCCACTTTTAGATGTTTATCTAATTCTACTTGAGGATAAGTTTTAATTAATTAAACAAGCAATACGAGATGGGAAAAACCATTGATTAACACTATGATAATGATTTGTTTGTAATTCGATGCTGTAATAGATGCATTAATCATAAACTGACATTGACAAGACGTTTTGAAAGGGCCCACGATGTTTTCCCAACATTCCAACAACGATTCTTGTAAGAGTATCGGGTTTTTCTTGAAATTGTCGGGTGGATTTTTGGAATAAAGCCGGGATTTCGGTGGAAATTCAATCGTTTGAGGGCTCCAATTCGTTTTATTTTCGGTCAGTTCTCCAAATTTAAACGCCAGAATTTTAAGATTTTCAAAACAGATAGAATTGCGCAGTTATTGAGTATAATTATTGCCAAATGTAGTTATTAGAAAGAAAATATGTGGGATGAAGGAATTTCCAGAGAAACTTCACCACATTCAATTTATTACTAAACGTTTTTAACCCGAAAAAATTATTAATGAATCGTCGACTATTAAACAAACCTCTGTTGTTATTTAATCATTGATGTAATTAAGAAAAATGACAAAAATGTGTGGTCTGTCTACTAGTCGATATGCGTGTGGTCTTATTTCATTATTAAGATTTCTAATTGAATTTCCAGGCGATCTCAATAGCCGAATCCAGCCGCTTCCAAAGATACGCATCGAAATTGAACCCGACTCCAATCCCGAATTGTGCCCACCACAAATTCAATTCGGATCAATATTGGCGGTGTTCCGTCCACCAAATCGGCACCAGTTTGGGCCACCAAGTCGGCACCTGCAAGATGGGCCCGTCGGCCGATCCGGACGCAGTGGTGGATCCGGAATTGAAAGTCCACGGCATCCGGAGACTGCGGGTTGTGGACGGTTCGGTGATGCCGAACGTTATAGCCGGCCACACGAATGCTGTTATTTTTATGATAGGCGAGAAAGCGGCTGATTTAATTAAAAACGATTGGTTTAATAAATAATTCGGCACGTTCCATTGTGTTTTATTATCGACAATATGCTTGAAATTTCCATAAATTCTCTCTAATTAGGTTGGATTATTTTGAGACGGTTGTTCGGTGCGAGTCAATAGTCGGTTGGTTATTGGATAGAAAAAGGGCTGGTTAGTTTGTAATCAATATTTACATAAATTCGACAAATATTACAAGTTTTGTGAGTGTGTACGAGACGGTGGTGTCAATTCAATCAATCTATTGTCGACAAGTATCGATCAAACACCAATTTGCTCGTTTTCGATTAATAAGAACTTAATTCATTATGAAATTCCGCCTTGAATACTACAATATGAAGACAATCTTCATCTACTACTCTATCACAATTTTACTAATTTTGTTAAATTTCGTCACCTGTGATAACGGTAAGTACCAATCAACCAAATTTCAATTGAATGATTCTCTGAAATTTTAGGATATTTGAATCGTTATTGTGCCACGAGCAAAGATTGTGGCGATTTTGGCTATTTCTGTTCAACGAATCGAACGTGTCAATGTGCCCGTTCGTATCTCCCGAATCGAACTCGAGAAATATGCATTGGAGGCCTGTTATCATCTCAATTATCACAACTTTAATTAAAATTGATTTGATTTCAGGCATTGGACAGAGGTGTAAGTACGACGAGCATTGTATCGATGGTGCCTTTTGTGAACATCAAACGCAATGTAAATGTAAAGATAGTCTGTATGCTGACAATAATGGACTTCTTTGTTCGAGTAAGTTATTTTATTGTAAATAATCGATACAATTATATTTCCGTTAAACTTGTAATACGACACGTGTACCGAAATATTGATGTTAATTTTTTCCGTACGTCTCCAAAGAACGATCAATACTTCCACGTTTGGCGCTGGTTAATTGGGAACCGGCGCTTTTGTCGTAATCGTTAATTATTTTGACTATAATTGGAGTATTTGAGAATTCCAAATGCCAAATAAGTTGAATTTAGGGCGTGAATGCTTTAAAATCTAGCCTCAATATCGAAAATCCCAATTCAAGATACTGTAACAGTTTCTTTTTTCTCCTTATTCTGGACTCTAGTTTCTTTGCAATATTTTGCAATTCGGGCCTTTCGTTTCTTCTCATTTTTGCCCTATTTTTTGGTCTTTGCCCCGATTTTTCTCTGATTTTATGTTCTTCCCTTTTTACGTCAATTCGATCGACGTTTTTTCTTCTTCCTCTATTCACAATTTTTGGTAGCGAGAAAACTAAAAGACTTTTCCAAGAGTGATTCAACAGTGTAGATAATCTTAAGGATTCTAAATCGTTTCTCAGTTAGGCTCATTTGACTTCTTTCTTGTTAATTTTCTGATAATTTCCCCCTTAAAACCCACAAAGTATCTCTCAGAGAGACTAAGCACAATTCTTTTGACAATTTTATTCCTCCTTAGAGACTCACCAATTAGCTCTCAGAGAGACTCAAGATCCAATGCATACCAATTTTGCCACTTTACTTCATTCTCTGCATTATTTTCCCCTTAAAAACACGTAGATAAGCTCTCAGAGAGACTCAGGACAATCTGACCTTGCTATTTTACTTCTTCTTCTTCATTATTATGATAATTTTATTTCCTCTTAGAAATTTCTTATTTGGCTCTCAGAAAGGTTCAGTATCCATACTAATTTTGCGATTTTGCTTGACTGAGACCTGAGTCTCAGAAAGGCTCACTAATTTTGTTGACTTCTTTCTCGTTAATATTAGAATTTTATTTCGCCTTAATAGCTTACCAATTAGCTTTCAAAAAGACTCAATATCAAATTCACTCCATCCCCTTAATTCTTTTGATAATTTCATTCCTTAAAGACTTGCTAATTAGCAAAGATAATAAACATGTGTACATTATTCCCGAACAATTCCCAATTTGGAATTACAAAGTATACAACTCGAATTTGTTAAACAATCACGTTTTATCAAAAAATAATACGCAATATCAACCAAAATTATTTTTATCCCAGTTTAAAATTGGTTTTTCTTTTTGTAAGAGATTAAAAAGAAAAGCACCTTTACGAGACTTTAAGCCTTGACATCACAATATTTCATTCGCATACTTCACTCTAGAATGGCGGTTGCTCAAGTTTCACCTTGATACCCTTGACTGACTTCCATTAAATTCAACATTAAAAGAAAGAAAGACAGAATTCTTGAGCAATCTGTCCTGAAATCATCTCGTAAAGGTCTTTAACATGTGACGAAATTCGGCCGGACAAAACAAATAAATTTAATTGACTGTGGGCCGTATTCTGGAACCTTACTCAATTATTCTACTACAGAAATAGGCGACAATCTGGCTAGAGATTGTCTCTAAAAGTTACAGAATACTGGCCTAACGTGTATCTTTTTAGGTACTTCACCGATCGTCGCCTCAGGATTGCTCTATTTTCTAACTTTTATAATAACAAACCTACCAACTGTATGGATTTAAATTTTTATGAACAACTGGAATAATTTAATTTACAAAGTTACTAGTAATAATAGAAATTTTGTCATTTATTGTTGTTTAAACAAAAATTTTATTAAAAACCATTAAAACCAAAATAAAAAAATTGAGTATTTGGTTTGAATAAATCCGGCTTGAATTGCTCCCCAATTTACAACCCCCATCATCCGTTTCACCATAAATACACTTACAAATACTCCCCGCACAATCAACATTCCCCTCTAGTTCCTTCGTATAGGCGCATTCGTCTCGATTGTCACACGCCTGGCCTAATTTCGCCGTTTTCACACACCGTATACCGGAAGTATGGTAATTTTCAGCACACGAACAATTCCCCTTCGAACAGACACTGCGGTATAGATAATCGGAACATTGCCGGTCCTCTTGACAGGGCTCCCCGAAAGCGCTGGCGGCTAGCAAAAATGACAACCATAGAAAGTCGATTCAAATCGCAACGTGTTGGGTTACCTTTAAGACACCGTTTGCCGTCGTGCGAGAGGACGTGCTCCATGTTACAGATGCAAACTTTATCGCAGATTGTGGCCGGATCGGCCGTCGAACAGTCCGTATCGCTAGTACAACTTTCACCTAACGTCTTCGCTAGAAGACACGATAACAGGTCGCTTGAGGGCAGCTCGTCGCCTTTACACGTACAGAAACCGAATGTACAAAAGCCGAATTTGCCATTCGATAATTTACAGTTGGGGTCGGTGAGGCACGGCTGCGTTAATTCTAGACGAGTTGATCAAATCGTTTGGGTTGCAGTGTATTGTAAAGCGGGCAATACACGTTAATATTTGTTATACTCACTTGAACTTAAATAGCAAAGACCGTCGAAAAAGCTGTGGGCGATTTTCGGGTTACATTCGCAAATTTTGTAGCGATTACAGATGGCTAAAGGGCCGGCTGTTAATTGACATTGGAAGTCTTTAATGCAGGTTGCGTTCAAATTTACGGCTAAAAATCGATTAATTTATAAAAAAATCAATAATTTTCCAATATTTACCTTTTAAGCACTCGTAATATGTCGCATTTCGGTTCAATTCGTAACCATCTTTACATTTACAATAACCGTTAGTTGTGTCATCGTTACCGAAACAGAAAGAATTCGGTTTACAATCGCTATCATAACGACACCTTTGATAAGATTCTAGACAGAATTGATTAATGAATTTGTTAATTAATTTCTAAACAACTCACGTAATCGTTGCTCCAACAATTTCTGTGATTTAATTACTGTTATAAATATTAAAAATAAAACTAAACTACTAAAATTAGCCATATTTTGATTAATAGTTGTAGTTACCTGTTGAATTTCAACAGATTCGTTATCATTATTTAAATAGCATTGATAACACATATCAGA
Source organism: Hycleus cichorii (assembly GCA_013841215.1). NCBI lineage: Eukaryota > Metazoa > Arthropoda > Insecta > Coleoptera > Meloidae > Hycleus > Hycleus cichorii. The sequence goes on from JACDRQ010000915.1 coordinate 9,061, forward strand.
CTGATTCATACATTTATTTAATATTTCGGAATTCCAAACTAATTAATTATAAAAAAAAACAACAAGAAAAAATTAATTAAAATCGTATAAATTGCAATTTTTAATTGAGTAGAGGCGCTAACGCAATAGCCATCAATTTCTCGATATTGAGACTCGCACTTGCACTCGCCTAGGATGCAATCGAGTCGACTAGCACCTCGGCCCGGCTGGTGGCACTCGTCGTGGCTACCACAACGTTCCCCTAACACTACAAATTTACTGTTAATTAAATTCTTTGGGGAATTACTCCAACTTACAGCGATCACGTGTGCATTTATTGCGTTCAAAATTGAACTGGTAGAGTTCTTGACATTTACAACTGCCGAGAAAACAGTGGGAATTATAGCCGAGTATTTGACGGCATTGCTGATGGTCTTCACAAAATGAATCTATTGTGTTTGCTAGTTTTAAACATTTCGAATTGCTCCAATTGGGGGTGTAATTGTCGAGACACGAACATCTGGAATTTGTGCATTGAGTCAAGTCGATATGCCAACATTCTTCGTTTAAACGACAATAACCGCCTAATTCTGTAAAACCAAAAAATTATCGAAATTTATTTGAATTACTGTCGAATTTACCGATTTTTCTGTAGCAGGATTTCTTGAATTCGTGCATCTGCTCCGGACAGACGCATTTATTCCGTTGGCACTCCGATTGTGGCGTTTTAATCGTACATTGGATAGTCTCCAGGCAATTATCGCCTAATTCAACAGCTGGAAAATTAGATTTTATAATTTTTTAGTACTAAAATAAATAAACAAACAACGTATTGATTTATGGGTGATGTTAGTGGGTTAGTTCCGGCAAGATTTGTGTTTTCCAATCGTGTAAACTAAATTCGCTCAAAATAGAATAAAAGTATCGTTAACAAGTCGGAGAGAAGTGATATTTATTAAACAAATTTGAATGTTTTTAAAGCGATAAATGAGCGGCTGTTTCTTTAACGAATATTTTGACAAGTTCATCATATGTGTGGCGTGGTTGAGTCGAGATTAAACGAGGGAGGATTATTATTAATCGGTGGTGGAGAAGATTAAAAACACGACGGTTTCTCCAGCTGTTCGGGACGTAATTTATTAGGGCTCGTTTTGATGAGAAATCGCCGAAGAATATGGTGTGAAGCGTGTGTTTACAGGGTTGTGGAGCCCAAAATTGGAGAAAAATGTAAAGAAATTGTAGTTTTAGAGAACTGTGCTTGCTAGAGATGTTACGGATTTCTGTTTCTGGGTCTGTAGTTGCGGAAATTCCACCTAATTTGAGAACTCTATTTGTGCTTCGGTTCCGAATTCAATGAAACTACGTCTTTTCGATTCAGTGCCCGAGTTGTAGAGGAAACTTTTGGAGCAGGCGTTTTTCAATTAAATTTCATATTTTCCCCTAGATCTTCGCGAATATTATCGATTTTCCAATGATTCTCTCACATTATATCACCAATTAAATGAGCTTTTCAAAATTTCAAGAAATTCTCCAATAGATTTGGTAGTTATCGAGAAAATTGACAGAAACTTGAGGCTTCTACATTACACACTTTTTTCGATACGTTGTACGAAAAGTGACAATTTTTAATAATCGATATCTCCCTTGTTTGACGACATATTATACGGAGCATAGCGGCACTAGAAAGCGCACTTCAAGGAGTATTTAAGAGCTTGTTGTATTTTGGAAAATGCTGGGTGAATTCTGAGTTACAGATGACAATTGTGGAGCTTGTGTTTTGCTATATTTTTCTCATATTTTCGCCTATAATTTAGCCAAAATTCTCATTTACGGAGCAAATTGAAAGCACTTTCAAAGTCGCTCAGAAATTTTCCAGTAAGTTTGTTGGTTTTCCGTAAAATTGACGAAAAGTTTATAATTTTGACCATGTCTCTGTAGCTGTTAATTCATTTCTTTCGTTTCTGTTTCGGATCCACTTCTGTTTCTGTTTCTGAAATAAATGAAAAAGTCTGTTCCCATTTCTGTTTCTGTTACGGCACTTCCGTAATATGTAGAGTATTTACCAACAATTGATGTTTTGGAGATGATTCATATTTGACAGGAAATCTGTCTGTTTATCGTTTTTTTATTCAAATATTGTACAATAATATGCGTAGAACAGTGCAAAATTTGATTCAGTGTAGTATTTGAAGAACACGTACCGAGATTCTGCAAAGAATATAAAAATAATCGAGAGGAAATCACATCTTTGCTCATATTCTGCAACTTTAATCAACTTATAAACACTTGAAAAATAGCCAAGATCGCTGCAAACAGAGCGTGTTTCTGAAGAATTCCAGAATACGAGCCTAAAGCTACATGAGGGGACTTTTAGAGGGAGAATAAAGTGTCCCAACTATTCAATCAAAACCTACCAAATTGCTGTTGTCATGTCTTAGAATCACGATTAAAAAAATTAGCAAGTGTTGAAATATTCGCCAGTTATCCTAACAAGAATATCAAGTTTCATTTCGGGTGTTCTCGGGGGTATTGAGTGGAGGGCCCCAATTCAATTTACCAACTCCTAATCGTAACAATTGTGGATTTAAACATATGGAATCGATAAGTTGTCGAAATGGGCTGAAGATTTCAAAGAAGACTGTCAAAACTGAGATCCCATCCTGTTTTTTGATGGACACTTGTCACCAAATCGAATTGAATTGAACAAATCACAGAAATATCTCCAACAACTGTTGATAATTGAAAAGTCAACGACAACAATAAAACAATCGTGAATCATAACCGCATCGCATAAATAAAAACCGGAAAATCTATTTTCTTTCAAATGTCGGTCTTTGTTGTTTTTTCTTCCCTTCAGAACAAGAGGAGGAGACTGAAAAGAAACGAATACTCATTTATATTGTTGGTATGCGTTTGTTGTGCCGAACAAGATTCCATACGTTATTAATGAAAGCCATTTCTAATAATTATTATTGCAACAAGATGAAACTGGACGACCCTTCAGGTCAGAACGCATACACATCAACTTTACGATCGATGTAATTGCACATTGTTCATATCTAAATTTACAAAACAAAAAAAAATCAAAGAAACTTGAACGTTAAGATCGATCTACCATCAATCAAGTTACGCCCAACGTTCTTGTTTCAACGCGTCAATTAAAACTCACCCTTGAGACATTTTCTGTTATCATTAGATGCAATATAACCGTGACGACAGGCGCATTTCTTCCCCAAACATAACGAATTTGCGATACTGCAATGCTCAGATTGATCACAATCGTATCCGATTTGATTCACTAGTATCGTGTTTTGATCACAGGAGTGATTACAATCACAAATACCATCGACACATTTACTATCTTCCGGACAATAATCGTCACTCGAACACGGTGTTAACCCTGAAATTATGATAAATCAGATTTTAGACAATTATTATTTGGAAAAACTACCCCCTCTTGTTAGTTTATCGGTTAAAAGACAGAAAATTATAATGATTTTATATTGAAACATTTTACTAGACGACAAAAGGGTGTACAATAAAATTGTTGATTTATAATTGAAGATATTTGATTAGAACTCTTTAGTGATAAAATTATCAACACCAGTTCCAAAATTGACGCTTTATGTTGATAAATCGCCGTTAAATTCATTATAAATCAAATTTTCCTTAAATAATTTACGTTTAATTAAAATCGACGATTTTTCTATATTTATGGCATTGTCTTATCGGTAAGTTTAAAAAAAATTCAATAAATCCAATGACCCAAAATCTTATCAATGATTACAATTTTTTCAAATTTAAATACATTAAATTTGAATAGAATGGTTTCTAGTAGGTGGAATTCTTTAGAATTTCATATATCTGATTATTGGGTGTATTCTAAACCAATCATAATCTCCAATTCTATCTGTAATTTCATTTCAACAATAAGTAAGTTACAGATCAGGATTTGGTGATCCATTAAATTGTTTCTAGCCAATCAAAGCTCTCTATTTTAGTCGATTGTCGATAATACTGGATTATTATTGGTCGACAATTATATTGGCGTTGATAGCGTTTTTACGTCGCTAATAAGTGTGAATTTGGCCTTAATTTTACATAATTCTAAATTTATTGTCACAAAATAATCATAAGTATTATAGAATTATCAGTGCTATTCTCTAACTTTTGATTTATATAGTTGTCATAGTAACGAATCGCCGAGAAGTTAGAGAATATGACTGTATATTTCAAATATCTGATTATTGGAAAACTTTCAATAAAGAGTATTCTAGATCAGTCATGATCTCCACTTCGTAATTTTACTCCAATAATATTGAGGAATATACAGTCGTATTCTCTAACTTTTTGTAATTCGTTACTATGACAATACTGGAGATTAACAGTCTTTTTTAAATAGCTTATTCTTGTCTTTTATCACATTTTGAATTGTAAAGAATGAGATAGAAACGTTGGTTGAAAATACAGTCGGTATTTAGCGTTGTCATAGTAACGAACCCCTAAAAAGTTAGAGAATACGACTGTTGCATCCATAGAATTGTATTCTAGTCAAAAGATTATCTTCGACTCTATTTCTATTTTCGAATTTAGCCGTCTAAATTTTGTATTTTTGTAGATTGTTACCAATATTGGATTGTTATTGGTTAGAATTAGGTGTTTTTACATCTCTAATAAATGTGAATATGGCTTTAATTTTAAATAATTTTAAATTTGTTATTACAAATAAATGATGAAATATTCATAATAATAATCATAGAATTATCATGATTTATTTATTTATTATTAATATCGAAAGACTGTCGCCAATACTCGTACCAATTTCACTAATCTAATCAATTTTCTAGACAAAAATCACCTGAAATAAATCCTAATTACATCATCACCATCATTAATGATGATCACTGTAATCATCAACATTATTATTATTTATAACATCAAGGCTTTATTGTATTTTTCAATGAACCATAACAATTAAATCTATCCATATAATTATTGTACATTAACATTGAATTAATTAAATTATCACTATTTTAGTAATAAAGGTCACACTTTATACAATAGAATTGACAAGTTTATTGAACTTGTATTACAGCTTAAATCAACAATAAAACGATTAATTTTCGTTAATTATTATTTATATAATTGGCTAAAATTCGAGAGCTTGCCTCTTTGTTGCACCGTATGGGTAAATTGGAAGGATATGCGAGTGCGATAGAGAGCAGGCATGTGCCACAGACTCGATTAAACTTCCGTCTTTGTTGCACCTTGTGGGTAAGGTGGAAGAATATGCGAGTGCGACAGAGAGCGGACATGTCCCAGACTTGATTAAATTGAGCTATTATTTTATTAGAACATTATTGATTGCATCTCTGCGCCAACTGTAGTCGTACAACAAGTTCAAGAACCAACAATTTGCCTTTATTTATAGCATGACTTGTCGCTATTGCGCGATTATAAAATGAATTTGAACAGGTGGGCCTCAACGTTACGTAATCGTTGAATATTTGTGGTTTTTCTTTTTAATTATAATCGGATGTAAAATCCGATTTCCGGTGATGAATTCCAAGCGTGTATAGATGTACCTTGAACTTGTTCCGGAAAAAGATTCTGAAGGATAATTTATTTTCGGTAATGGCATTCAAATTAACGATTTTTTGACACTTACGTACACGCTGTTTGAGGATAGTTTACGAATAAATGTTTGGCATATACCCAAAATAATTCTATTTCCTGGAATTATATTAATAAAGTTATTGTTATTAATAGTGAGGGAAATAATCGAGATGAATTTGTGGATTTGTTTCAAGAATATCGATGATTATTATAAAAAATTAGACGATAATGAATGGCGACAGATTTCAATAAAAATCCTCGATAAACTATACATATTTCCATAATAATTAACAATTAATTAACGAATTTTAATTGATTAAAAGATGGGTTAAAGTTCAATTTTAGAAACTAGAATTTGTGTTTTAAGTTGTAAAAATGTTGAATTATTGAACTAAATTCACGTTTCTATTGCAACATTTTAAAATGACATCTCAGAAGGTTATCCAACTTAACGCTTCAACAGTCACCAATTGTTAAATTTGTGGGTTAAAGATAGCGTGATATTTTCCGTTGGTACACCTGTTAATAATCTAAACTTGAAATTGTCGCACAACAATAATCTAGGGACTTTCAAACGATTAAGTTGACAAGTTCAAAAGATTAAAATGCCAAAAATTTTTTAATGAAAACGTAAATTTAGAAGATTCATTGATGTGAAAAATCCGAATTTAATTCTGTTTACAATTTTTCAGCCTAGAATTTAATTGTACCCGATTTAAATATAGTTGTGCAATATTGTGCTAGCAAATATAGGGAATTATTAAATAAATTAGTAAACTAGCCGGAAATGTTGTATCACATTAAATTTACAATACAATGTTACTTCAGTGTTTCTATCAGTGGTATTCTCTAATTTTATAGCGAGTGGTTACCATGGCAACATTGAGGATAACAAATTGACAGTTCTATTCTCCTTATTGAGATTTATAACCATGACAGAGCTGGAGATCGGCAGTCTGTTTAGACAGAACTTCAATCTTATGCTTTACAGTTCTATGTATCCAGAATTGAAAAGAGGCAAGAATAAGACAGCCATCAACGTTGTCATAGTAACGACTCTCCAAGTTAAACAATACTAATGTCTATCTTACTCTCTACAATTCTCTCTTGTGTAAAAGAGAAAGTGGTAAGAATAAATCAAATTATGTTAATCTCCAACGTTGTCATGGTAGCGAATTGCCGTAAAGTTACAGAATACCACTGTATTTCCATCTCTTAGAACTGTCATCTTGTTTAGTGGAAAATCTGTTGCCAACGCCAAGATTTGCATTGATAAACATCAAAATTTTGTCCCTTATGACGTTTTAAAGTCTGCAATACAGCTGGAAAATCTAACAGGCCTTGGTCCTTTGTAACCCTAAGCATGGCCAACTGCGAGATGAAATCGTGTTGCGATTTGGTCAACTTGACCCCAATATAAAAAATAACTAAATCTGATAAATTTTTACTCTATTTGGCTCTAATGAGGGGCAATATTTGTTGTATTTTTCAGCCGTTTTCTCTGAAATTTTGTAAAATAACTGAAAATACTGTTAGAATCGCCTTTCTTCGAGGCATTTTTACCGAATATAGTCATTGTCTAAATTCAACTATTTATTATAAGAAAATTATAGTCGTAGATATTGTCATAATAGTTGAAGAGA
>JACDRQ010000916.1:0-14746 GCA_013841215.1 Hycleus cichorii
CCGATTAAAGCGGTTTTTCACCAATTTCCCAACGAGTGACTTGGCTCAAATTTCGGGAAAATGTTCCCCAGGGACTACCCTACAAATCCTCAAAAAATTTTCAAATCGCCCGGCAATTAATAGTGGTTGCCATTAGAACTGGGAACATTTGGCTGAAACACCCTGTAGTTTGATTAAGTGACAAAGTTTTTGGGTGTGTGACAATAAAATTTGACTGTAAATTGATAATGGAAGGCGAAATTTAGATTGTCGTTTTAATGTTGTCTTGTTATTGTTTCCCATTAATTTCGCCAATTGTGGCGTTTATTTATTTAATTTTTTTTTATAATTTACATGGATCAATAAATTAAGAATTGGTTGTGTATCCGGCGGATTGGACGTCGGAATTTCGACGCCCAATCGGCCACCCGACCGTTGGGGTTGTACGAAGATAACACCACCAAATCAACAACAGAGTAATTTACTCTACTTTCTTTATCTATCTAATAGTTTACGTTGATTCCACTTTTATTTATTATTTAACTAGATTTAAAAATTGTTTTTGTTGCCTAAAATTTCGCAAAACTAGAATTGCACAAAATTTCGATCTCTAAACACAAATTTGTCGGAATAGATCGCGATAAGCTTCAATTAGACAGGACTGTAATCGGATTGGGGGTCGAATTCAATCGAATTACGGTCCTGGTGAAAGTCACCCTGTTTTTTGATATCTAGTGTTCTGCCAGTTGACTCTTGATTCTTCCCGCTAATTAGTACAAAAAACTAGACATCGACTAGAGATATGTAAAATAAAATTGTTTAGAACTAGGAAACGGAACAGTTTTTTTACAATTAATCCACACCTATGTACACAATTTATAAAAAAATAGTCAACTAAAATTTCATCTAAACATTATCTAGAGACTCGGCATTTTCATGATAATCATTTTGATCTCGTTGTCGATCATCGTTATTATCATCCCGGTCCTTATCGACGAGATTCTCCTCGCTACTGTGTGTCGTATCGAAGATATCGTACTGATTGAACTCCTTGTAATTCTCGTCCAATTTCCGGCGTTCGGTGATGATTCGTTGAACGCTCTCCTGGCTATCGTGTTTGGGCAATTTCAATTCCATATCGTCGATTTTATTAATTTCAACTTGCTCGATTTGCTGTTGCGGCAACAAGAATGGCGTCTCCTCCTCGTTAATATCCATCGATTTCTGTTTGACAAACAAATGTTTCGTACTACCGTACAGACGATTCAACGGTTTCTGTTCGTTTGGCACAAATAAACGATTCGTCTCGTTGGTTTCATTGATCCGTTTCAGTGGAATTTGTGTGGTATTCTTCAACGGTATAATCTCGTCTAGATTCGTCTGTTGGCGGTGGTTCTTCTCAAAAATATCACCACTTTTATACTCCTGTATGCTGTAAATATCCGATATTGATTCGTCGATGTTTTTGATATCGTCCATGTTTAGCAACATGATGGGTTGGTGGCTGTGCAGGGTCTGTCGGCGCGCCCTTTGCGAACTTGCCGACGGTCGGCGCTCTAAACTTGGTTTACTACCCGGCGGATTGTAGGTGAAATTCGAGGGTAATGACAAGACTTTCGTTAGGGGTTTATGTTGGCGTTGGCACTCCTGATCCATTTGTAGCGCTAAACACAATTCCCGCCGCTCCTCCATTTCTTGTTTCTCCTGGAATTCGCGCTCCAATTGATTGTCCATGTCTTGTTCGTCTTCTAGATGCTTATGCGACTCTTCTAGATGCTTCATCAACACCTAAATTGGTAAAATTTTCAAAAATTTGTTGGGCTAAAATTGGAAATTGATTACCGCCACTACAACGTTGACTAGAACGAATTGCGCCATTAAAACGAATATGACAAAAAAGATCGGTGCTATAATTTTGGACACGCAACAATTCGTGACGCATTTTTCGGATTTGTCGCATTTTTCATCGCTCAATGTGTCCTTCATGATGCCGTTCCAATTGTCACCGGTTGCGACACGGAAGAGGGTCAGAAAGGCCATGCCGAAATTTTCGAAATGGGCATGCTCGCCAAGACCTAAACAAAATGATTCGCTTATCAAAATCCACTCTTATTTGGACTCCTGCTCATTTAAAATTGAATTAAAAGTCCTAAATATTTTTAGGATTTATAGGGATGGTTTTGGGGAACATATTAGCAAAATTGGAACTTTGTAAGGAATTTAGAACTCGGCCAAAAAGCGCTCGTTTCTATCGCGCTTTTCAAAAATGATGAAGAAAGACTCGAGGGCCACCCCAACATTGATTTTTTTTCATTTACTCCATTTTATTTTGGAACAGTTGGACATGTTTTGCATTTTTTCTAGAACGCAGGGTAAAGTGGAAAAATCTATCTTAAGATGACTCTCAAAAGTCATCTTAAATATTCACGTCAGTTTCAAAAATCTTGAAATTTTAGGAAACGACCGTTTTTGACCAACTTTCAAATGAGTTACGAGGTCCAAATTCTGCCAAAATGATCTCTAGACTCACTAAGAGATTCGTAAAAGATTTTTCGAATAATGGGATTTGCCATAAGAACTTATGTAGTCTGAAGTAAATAACATGGTTCAAAACTACTTTATTTTATGGGAGATTTGGAAAATATTCTACCAAAATTTGAATCTCCTAGGTACCTAGGTCATCGGCAAGTTGGTTAAAAAATTCGTTTTTGTCAAAACGCTTAAAAACTCCAGATTACTCAAGAATGCTCCCATAATACTTTTTTCAATTGTTCTCCATCGTATTAATATTTTTACTCATTCTAGACTAAAATGCAGAAAAAAGGCAAGGAGCATCCTTAAGGGACCCTGGGCTTTCTTGACCAACTTTCAAATGACCCACAAAGCTCAAAATGATCTCCAGTCCTACTATTTGACGGGTGATTCGAAAAATATTTCAAGATCTTATAGAAGGATCCATGGGGATCATTTTAATAGAATTTGGATCATATCACCCATTTGGAAGTTGACCAAAAAACGCTTGTTCTAAGTAACGTTGCGATTTTTCAAAACTAGCTAAAAATGCACAATTACTTAAGTCTGCTCCGCATATAATATCGATCCTTTCCAAAATGAAATGGAGAAAAACGAAAAAAATAATATTGGGAGCTTCCTTAAGACATCCTTAGCGTTTTTTGACCAACTTTCTATGAGCTAAGAAGCTCAAATTTTGCTGAAATAATCTCCATATAAATCCTTGAAATACTTTCCCACTCTATAAAAGGTTTCTTTTTTTTTGATTACCTTGACAATTGGTCTTCTTGCAGTCGAGCCGTCCAAACAGTTCAACACCAAGTGCAGCAAATATGAAGAACAACAGAAAAAACAACAAACCCAAATTGCCAACTTGTGGTAATGCTTGCATTACCGTATCTAATAATGCCCGTATACCTTTGGCCATTTTTAATAATTTCAAAACACGTGCAATACGCATAACCCTCATAACTCTTAATACAGTTGGATTAATTGGTATAATATTTGATTTTAATTCTTCTAATACAATACCAACAATTGATAAGATAACAATAACAACATCTAATTGATTCCATTTATCTTTCATATATAATAAAAAACCTAATGCAATCAATTTCATTGAACTTTCTAATATGAATACGGCGGTAAAGAAATAATTGAAAATTTTTAATACATAGATATGTATATCGGGCATTTTATAACTTTCTGTAGCCATTGTTACAACATTTAAACCGATAACAGCAGCTATGGCTAAATCGAAATATTTCGATGTAACGACATTATGGATAAATAAACGCCAAGGGCCGTAATTTATGTAATAAGGCGGCTCGTTCATCTCTAAAAATTACAAAAAAGACAATCAAAATTGTATCAAAATAAGCTACATAGTCTCTTGATTGTTCAAATTCAATTATAGCGAAGCTTTGTAGCTTATTAAGATTAAAATAATTGAGAAGGGCTTGAAGATGGCTCATTGCAGAAGAATGTTCGCTAGTAATAAGCAGGAACTACCCCCGCCTAGTACAAAAAGCATTATTGTATCCCCTTTAGACAAATATACCGGTTGGTCCATCCAAACGTATACAGTTTGAAGATAAATCATAAAGGATTCGAAAAATATTTTGAGGATTTGTGAAGGAGTCTCTGATCGGGCAAAAAACGCTTTCTTTGGACAAAATTTTTTGGGTAATTCCCAATCGTTTTACGTGTGTAGTTGATCGATGAAGATCTCGATATTGACCAAAAAAGCGTTTTTGCTCGATTTCCCGATGAGCTAGGGAGCCCAAATTTTGCTGATTTGGAGATTTCACTATAAATCCTCAAAATACTCTTCAAATTGTTTAGCACCTAATGCTAATTATCTTTAAATTCTTGAATAGACTACCCGGTAGAAGCAAAACTCCTCAAATTTGAAGCATTGAGCTGATTTACCCTTTGCAGACAAAGTAGGTGTACTGTTTGGGCGACTTGGTGTGCTCTCATCTTTTAGCCCACTTCTTAGGTCCACTAATTGACCCTTTTGATTACTGATAGAGTCCCTTCAAGCCCCTATAAAATTATTTTGACATTGGTAAAAGTGGGACTTACTGCGTCGTCGTTTCTCCAACTGGAGCGCCCTTTTGGCAGCTCGCCTGATCCGTTCTTCTTTCTCTTGTTCCTCACGACACCGATGGAAATTCTCAACAACAACACCAACAAACATATTCAAAACAAAAAATCCAACTAATAATATAAACGAGATAAAATACAATAATCTCCATTCGTTGTAATTTGTAATTGGTTGGAAATTTTCACCAACAGCATCTAAACCATTATACATTATATTGACCCAACCATCACGTGAACTTAATACAAATAATGACATTAAGGCTTTGCCTAAATCATCGAAATTATATTTTTGATTCTCCCATTTATAAGCATGACTCTCGCAATCATTACGTGTTACAATACCAGTTAAATTCTCACCAACACAATAATAAAATGTGCCTTTAAATAATTGTACACCTAATATGCCGAAAATTATGAAAAATGTACAACAGATTAGAACAATATTGCCAATAGGACGTAATGATGATAATAAAGTTTGAACGACTAATTTAAGGCCGGGTGCACGGTTGATTACGCGCAATGGCCGCAACGAGCGCAACAAACGGAAAACCTGCAAAATTTTTGGTATTCTCATTTGGTTCATCACAAGGGAGATTTTAGCAAAATTGGAAGCTTACAACTTGTTTAGAGCTTGCTAGAATTTTTTGCCCAATTAGGGAGCACCAATTTTGCCAAAACCTCCATCAGAGATTACTCTACCGGCAATTGAGGTTCCCCAGAGGGCTTCTCACAAGGGAGATTTTAACAAAATTGGAATCTCCCAACTTTTTGACCAAAGAGGAGATTTCTGGCAGCTAGGAGGCTCAAATTGAGGTACCCCAATAGGAAATTGAGCAGAATTGGAGCCTCACAGCTCGTTTGAAAGTTTACCAGAGGTCCAAATTTTGCTAAAATCTACCTCAGTAACTGCCCTACCTGAAATCGAGTACTGTATAAACTAAAACTTACCCTTAAAATGCCGAAAATGCGTGGACTGGACTCGCCAACCATGGACATTAATAGATCAACAATTGAAATTATAACTAATGAACCATCCATTATATTCCAACCGGATGTAAAATAAGCATTTGGACCATAACACATACCGGATGCTACAACTTTTACAAACATTTCAATCGTAAAAACAACAGTAAATGCATAATTGGATGCTGATAGAAAAAAACGTTCATGACTATCTGGTGGTATATTTGGACGTTCCATTGCCAATGTAATACAATTCATTGCAATAAATAATAGTATAACATTGTCGAACCATTTTTGGTCGACAAACCAGTGGCACCATTGGCGAAATCTGCAAAAATTGGAAAATTTCAAGCCTTAAGCTCAATTTTATATGCTTAGAAGGTTCCTATTTTAGAAGCTCTCTTTTACTGTGTATGCCCAAAATACAGCGGTGTAAATATTTTTACTTTAGGAGATGAAATGTGAAGCTTAAAGCTCTATTTTGCTCCTCAGAAGCATTTTTATCGATGATACAACTACACCTGATGTAATTAGAGCAAAATCGAAGCTTTATACGCTTAGAAAGTTCTTCATACAGAAGTTCCTCTTGATGAACGCTTTCTAAATTCAGGAGTTTATTTTTATTTTAGGGGATGCGAATTGCAAAGCAGTTTTATCAATGCAAAAAGGGCAGTTAGTGAAATCTAAATTTTTGCGACTAGAGCAAAATCAGAGCTGAGTACTGAAAGAAGTACTTAAAGAGCTCAGCAAGGGTGTTTAAAATTTTATTTTAGGGGAAAAAGTGCTAAGTTTAGAGCTCTATTTTCCTCTTTAGAAGCAGTTTTATCTATGCAAAAAGTATATCTGATGAAATCAAAATTTTTGCGACTAGAACAAAATCAGAACTTAGTATTGGAAAAATTTTTGAAGCTTAGAGCTTTATTTTACTCTTTGAATCATTTTTATCTATGCAAGAAGGACCTTTTGGTGAAGTCTAAATTTTCACAACTAGAGCAAAATTAGAGCTAAGTCCTGATAGAATTTTTGAAGAGCTTTGAAGGCTTTTTTCAGGCTAAAAGCTCTACGGTTTAAGCTTCCAATAAAACGAGTTTTAGGACTACAATTAAAACTGTAGAAATCAACATTAAATCTCGAATCTATAAATTCGACCTAGTTTCCGTTGAATTACTCCAATTCGTTTTACACGGACATTTCAATTTTAACACGTGTGATACGGAAATTAATTATTGATAATTTCCACTACGTTAGAAAATCGGATGTTAATCAAAAATTTCAAACAGCTGACCAATTCGTTAGTTTATCATTCAATTTCCGTAAACAATTCGTTTCTATCCAATTTTTGACCGGAACAAACTATTTGATCAACTAGAAAACAAACAAACGAAAAAATTTGAAGAATAGTTTCCTGAAATTCGAACACAATCGTTGAGTTTCGATGAATAATTGAACAGAGAAAAAGAATCATTGAGAACGCTGAAAAGGGCGAGAAATGCACCCTTATTTCGAGGAGACAATCCAACGGAAATTAAACGAAGTATAGTCGGACTATTTGACGTTAATCAATACGACTCTAGTTGTAAATATACAGCTGTCCCCCAATTTACGCGATTCGTTTTCACGGAAACAATCCAATAGAAATTAAACAAAGTTTGTTAAATCTGAATCAACACTGTTTTAGTTGTAAAAATAACCCTGCCCCTCAATCTACACGATTCGATCTAATGGAAATTACATGCAATATTATGCTCTTGGATATTAATCAACTACTTGTACCTCAATTTACACGATTCTGATCCGCGCAAAACGGTTATTTCGTGTAAATTAAGGGACGTATCTAATTTGAATCAGTAAAAAAATTTCAAATTCTTGTTCCAATAGTTGAGTCAAGTTGGCACAAATAAAATAGCCGAATTATAGGAATTAATAAAGAAAATTACCGATTTTCCGGTGGAAATATGTAGAGCGAGTATTCATCTTTCTCCTTCATACAACCAGTCGGTTCTAATATCATCAGCAACTTTTTAACACGACTCATCCTCGGCGACGGTGTTAATAATTGATTACCATTCTGTGGTGGTGTTATCGAACAATCGTCCATTTTAACACGTGGCAATGTCCGTTCAGGTAGTGTTTTATCATTCAATGTGTTCACTGATTTCGGTTCGTTTGGGCTCGATTTACGCGAAAATGTCGGACTTGCTGTTGTTGTAGTTGGTACTGTTGTTATAGCTGGTTTGATTTGAAGATTTTGTGAATTGGTTAAAGAATTGCGGCGTGTTAACGGAGATACTTGTTGTGTTGAAGCCTTTTTGATGGAGTTCTGTGGACTTAGACCTTTAACACTGCGATTATTTGGCGTGTCCTTTTGGGTGTCATTCTGAATACGTATTGCTGTTTGTGGTAGTGATTCATTACGTAAACTCGCCTAGGATTTACAAATTAAATTAATGAGTTGTTTTAAAATTGTATAGGACTTACTTTTCGACTAATGCCATTACCGTTACATTGCAAATGGTCTCGTCCATTATTTAGTGGAACAGCTTCCGAATCTGGTTCGTTTCGTATCTTTTTCCGGCGTAAACTCGACCGATTTCCCAATTTCCACGAGCACTTCCTTTGTATTTTCTTTGTTGTGTCGGTTTTCTGTGCGGGCGGTATTGCAATTTTCTCCGAAAATGTCATAATTTTCGTACCGATTTTCTCATTATGTGTCACAATTTTGCCAGATAAAGCACCGCACTCATCTGGACCACGTTCGTATTGTCGATTTGTCAATGGTGGTGGTGATAAGGATGGGGGTTTTAACAAACTCAACGACTGGAAAAATTCGGTAATTTTGTGAAATCTTGATAACAACAGAAATAGAGAAAAATCTTCAAATTGTATATCAAAAGTACTAAATTGTTTCAAAATTTTGTACTAGAATAAAAAAAGTACTGGAAAGTCTTCGGTATAACGCAAATTTTAAATTTTTATTATAACCATCTAAATTGCTGCAATATTTTTGAAAATAAGGCCAAATTTTTAATAAAATCTCGAAATTTTGGACCGCCATTTTCGAAATCGTGTCAAAAGTAGTAAAGTAGTTTCAAAATTAAGCAAAATTCATCAAAATATTGCAATTTTGGACTTTTGTGAGGCTTTTTTTCAAATTTTGACCACGACCATCTAAAGGCTGCAATAGTTCTAAAAATGGAGCAAAATGTCTCACTAAAGTCTTCAAATTTTGGACTAAAGTGCCAAATTTTCCAAAATTTTCCTTAGAAAATTCAACAATTTAAAATAAAAACGCTCATTTTTTTCAAATTTTGATTGTGACCATCCAGAGTGTTGCAATATTTCTAAGAATCAGACAAAATTTCTCGCTAAAATTTTGAAATTTTGGGCTAACTCCGCAATTTCTCAACTATAACTGCATAAAATCCCAAATATTGCCCAAAATGGTGCCAAAATTTGAAGTGACATTCTACAATTCGATAAAATGTAAAAATTATCGGTTATCGTAGACTAAAAGTAGGTATTTGAAATTGGGAAAAAAATGAATTGCAGAAATTTTGGGCCATTATTGGACTTAAATTCTAAGCTAAAGAGCCTGATATTTTCCAAAACAAGTCTCGATATAAGACTAAAAATTCTGAAATTCTAAAACAGTGCCTTTTTTACAAATTTTGATTATAGCAATCTAGAGTGCTACGATATTCTCAAAAATAAGCCAAAGTTACTATCACAATTTTTAAAACTTTGGGCTAACTGTAATTTCTCGAAATTGTGTCAATTTTTTTATTATAAATACTTCAAGTAGTGAAACATTTGACCAGCCCAAAATGGGAATAAGACTTGCCTAGAAGAAGACCAACTTTTAGCACTCAAAGTGAAGTGTTTGAAACACTAGAAAATTGGTTAAAATAAATTGAAAAGTGTAGGGCTACTTTCGGTTACAAATTTTTGAAAATAATTAGATTTAAATTTTACACAAAGGGGCCAAAACTAGAGTTTTTCAAAAAAATCATCCAAAATTTCTCGATATGACGTGAAATTTCTTATATAACAAGATAGCTATTTTTTCAAATTTTGACTATGGCCATCTAGAGTACAAAAAATGGTGGAATAATTTTGATTATAGCAATTTAGAGTGCTACGATATTTTCAAAAATAAGCCAAAGTTACTATCACAATTTTTAAAATTTTGGACTAACTGTAATTTTTCGAAATTGTGTCAATTTTTTTATTATAAATACTCCAAGTAGTGAAACATTTGACCGGCCCAAAATGGAAATAAAACTTGTCTAGAAGAAGACTAACTTTTAGCACTCAAACTCAGACAGTTAAGTGACACTTTGAAATCTGATAAGATGTGAAATTATCAATTATCAGAAACTAAAATATAGTGTTTGAAACACTAGAAAATTGGTTAAAGTAAATTGAAAAGTGTAGGGCTACTTTTGGTTACAAATTTTTGAAAATTATTAGATTTAAATTTTACACAAAGGAACCAAAACTAGAGTTTTTCCAAAAAAAATCCAAAATTTCTCGATATGACGTGAAATTTCTTGTGTAACAAGATAGCTATTTTTTCAAATTTTGACTATGGCCATCTAGAATACCAAAAAATGGTGGAATAATTGATCTAACTTGCCCAAAACGGTGCCAAAACTTCCTTGAACAAGCACTAAATTTCAAAAAAAATTCTACAATGCGATAAAATGTAAAAATGATCGGTTATCGTAGACTAAAATTAGGTATTTGAATTTGAAAAAAAATTAATTGTAGAAATTTTGGGCCATTATTGGAATTTTAAGCTAAAGAGCCTGATATTTTCCAAAAAAAGTCTCGATATAGGACGAAATTTCTCATATAAAAATCCTGAAATTCTAAAACAGTGCCTTTTTTACAAATTTTGATTATAGCAATCTAGAGTGCTTCGATATTTTCAAAAATAAGCCAAAATTACTATCACAATTTTAAAACTTTTGACTAACTGTAATTTCTCGAAATTTTGTCAATTTTTTTACTATAAATATGTACATACATACTTCTAGTAGTGAAACATTTGACCGGCTCAAAATGGGAATAAAACTTGCCTAGAAGAAGACCAACTTTTAGCACTCAAACTCAGAAAGTTAAGTGACATTTTGAAATCTGATAAGATGTAAGAAATGTTGGAAACAATGTTTGTTCAAAGTAAATTGAAAAGTGTACCAATAGGGCTACTTTCGGTTACAAGTTTCTGAAAATTATTGGATTTAAATGTTAAACTAAAAATTCTCGAAATGACGTGAAATTTCTTATATCAAAATCTTCAAATTCTATAACAAGAGAGCTATTTTTTCAAATTTTGACTACGGCCATCTAGAGCTCTATCTTTCTAAAAATAAAACAAAATTTCCATAAAATATCGAAATTTTGGAACTGTAATTTTTTGAAATTTTGTTAAGAGTACAAAAAATGGTAGAATAATTGATTTAACTTGTCTAAAATAGGGCCAAAATTTGCCCTTCTTAACACTAAATTTCAAAAAATTAAGTGACAGATCATAGATTAAAACGAGGTGTTTGAAATGGTAAAAATTAGAAGTATTTGCCAATTATTGGACTCAAATTTCAAACTAAAGAGCCAAAACAATGTGCCTTAGGGCGGTATACACCCTGCCGCCGCCCTCGAATATAAGGGTAGAACTTACTGAAGTCTTTTGTGTTGTTGATTCTGTTGTAGATCCACCACCAGGACTGCTGTCACTAGCAGACGGATAATCGTTCGTTACCGTTACAGTTGTGACATTATAACGAAACTCGGGGAAGTCTTCAAGTGTTGTTGACGGTGAATCTTGCGGAGTTGCCGCCGTATGTGTAATTATCGGTGGTGAATTTCGTTTAGCTAATGATTCCTTTTGTAAATTACATTTCGGCTCAATATAACAACAATCCTTGCCTAACAATTTCTCACGACAATTACATTTACGTTCATTATTAAAATCTTTAATCTTTTGTAATTCATCAACGGAACGCCAACAATTCTTCATATCCTACAATACTACAAATAAAATCATTTTTTTAACGGTTTTAATAAAGGAATACTTGGGGATAACTGCCAGTTGAACTGGATAAGGAGTGATTTGTCTCTTCTGAACTGCCACGAAGGCTCGCCTCTAACATTACCGACATTTTTCTTCGAGCCAATTCGCGTTGTTCGCGTTCACGACGTTCGTTACGTTCAGCACTGAAACCCTCAACTAGTATTGCTACTAATAAATTGAATAGAACGTAATTGCCAAATGTCATTAGGGCAACGAAATATAGAGCCGCCCATTCCGAAGTTTTTGCCATACCATTAGCCAAAACCATATTCCAATCTTCTTGAGTTAAAATCTAGAAAAACAGTTTAGAAAACAACATTTCAATGGGATTATTTCGGAATTTGTGGTGTTAATTTTGCTAAATTTTTGTAGTTTTGATAGAAAGTTGTAGTCTCACTTGGAATACGGTAACAGTCGCCCAAAGGATATTGTTGAAATGTTTTCGATCGCATTCACAACGTTCATCTTGTGTTACAATCATTTCGCATGTGCACTCTTTTATTGTCCCATCGTCGGCTCTATAGTTGCAAAACTTACCCCCAAATAGATACATGCCCAGTATGCTGCCAAAATCCAAGAGAAAAAAATGATGGCAGATAACAGAATACGATTACACACTACTTTAAAACGTGTTAATCTTTTTTAATCAAAAATTAACCAAAAAACTATAAATCTAGAAAGATTTGTGTTTATAGTGTTAGTGTTTCTCTTTTAGTGATAATTTTCCACTTTTCTTCCAAAAAATCAAATAATAAAACCAAACTACTAGATCGACAATAGAAACGTTAACGCTAAACGGCAATACGCATGCGTATTAATCACACGCTAACGCCAACGCTAACGTTAGTATTGTAGATACTCTAATCTATGCCAAACTACATTGTGATTTATTTCTACAAATTGGTTATTTTAGTTTAAGAAAAAAAAACAACAAATTTCGTGTCATTGTTACCAACAAAAACAATAAAATAAATACACGCACACACACACATAAGATAGCAGGGGTGACATATTGATATCAAAACAATACAAACAATACAGTTATTATTTTTTTTAAATCAATTCTTCTCAATTAATCAAAATTCAAACGACAATCTTAATTATTTTTAAAAACAACTGGAACGATTAGCGAGCAATTAGAGATAAGAGTAAAAAATTATGTAGAAAAATGATCAAACTTTACTACAATAATGGTGGTAGCGATTCAAAACAGTCATCCCTCAATTTACACGGTTCTACAACTTGTAAATTAACCCAATTGGAATGGATATTTCGAGTAAATTGAGGCACTATTTAGTAATTCCTCAATTTACACGGCACTATAACTTTTAATTTATACACTACTAGTATTAGTACTAGTACTAGTGCTGGTGCTAGTATTAGTAGTTCTTTTGGTGTAGTCCTATTAATTGTGGACGATTTGTAAAATATTTTGATGATTTGTAGGGAAATTCCTAGGAAGTATTTTGGCAAAATTAGAACTTCGTAGCCCGTTGGGAAACTGGAGTAAAGCGGACTTAATGTAACCAAGTCGATATTTTTACCACCCGAAAATTCTCGTGAAACAATAAAGAATGATTAAACGATCTTTTCTAAAATAATACCAAATCAACGGTTATTTAATGATAAAACCACCCTACAACACGATTTAATCGAGTCGGCGTAATTACCCCTTCAAAGAGACGAGATTGAATGATTTTAATTTGAACTTCTATTATCGAGTCTGTGATAGAATTTCAATAATTTTAATCGAATCTAGAACATTATTGAACGAGATTTCAATCAAATATACAGAGTGTTTCACCTTCTTTATAACAATTTCGATATTTAATCGTTAGTTTTCCCATTTTTCCAGGATTCAATGAAAAACGGAAAGAACTACCGAGTTTTCATTATTTGATGAGAATTTTGGGATGGTAAACATTGCGACATAGTCAGATTAAAAAGAAATTTTCACCAGTTTTCCAATAGGCTACGGAGTTCAAATTTTGCCAAAATATTCCCTAAAGATTCTCCTACAAATCCTAAAATATTTTTCAAATCGACCTGCAATTATCAAGGACTGTCATAAAAACTACTATTAAGGCTTTGTTAGAATGCATATTTCGTGTAAATTGAGGCACTACTCCACAATTTACACGGTGCCATAGCTGATTCAGCTTATTCCATGTACGTAGTCCTAGTTCAGGCGACAATCCCTATTAATTGTGAGCAATTTGAAAAATATTTCGATGATTTGTGGGGAAATCCCTAGGGA
Source organism: Hycleus cichorii (assembly GCA_013841215.1). Classification (NCBI taxonomy): domain Eukaryota; kingdom Metazoa; phylum Arthropoda; class Insecta; order Coleoptera; family Meloidae; genus Hycleus; species Hycleus cichorii. Next base: position 13,893 of record JACDRQ010000916.1, read on the forward strand.
ACATTTTTGATAATGTTAGAACTTCGTAGCTCATTGCAAAATCTGACCATCTTGCGATGTTCACCATCACAAAATTGTCGTAAAATAATAAAGAATGATTAGAAGTTCATTTCGAAAAAAAGAATAGATGAACGACTAGTTAATAATAAAACCACCCTACAACACGTTTTAATAGAATCGGTAAACTTGTTAATTAATTCTTTATTCAAATTAAACTTTCAAAACGACAAGATTGAACGATTGCAATTCATTCTATCGGAACTCATAAAATTTCAATAGTTTTAATCGATTTCTAAATTATTGAGTGAACATCGCAGCATGATCGGATTAAAGCGGTTTTCCACCAATTTTCAAATGAGCTACGGGGTTCTAATTTTGCCAAAATATTCCCTAGGGTCTACTCTACAAATAGCCGGTCTGCTACAAAAACTACATGAACTAAGCTGTATATTATCAGTTAGAACGGATATTTCGCGTAAATTGAGGGACTGTTGATTAGTTGATGATATTATAATGCCACCATTACGGCAGTCTACTAATTGTGGTGATTATGATGATAACATGCATAACTTTTAGAAATTATATAAAGTAGAAGAAAAGGGAAATTTTCGAGGGAAAATAAAAATTAATGAAAGAGAAATGAAACACACCTACCTTTTGGATGAGATTTGGGTCGGTTTGCGAGAGATTTTCGTAAATTTTCGAACAATTTTTGTTTAAAAATCGTTTTTTAAACTCTAATTTTGGTTAAATTGAAAATTGTTAAGTTCCACCAAATTTAGCAAAAACCGACTATTTCTAGTTTTTAAAATTAGTTTAATTCTAATAATTGGTCGGTTTTTGTTAATTAGTTT
>JACDRQ010000917.1:0-14255 GCA_013841215.1 Hycleus cichorii
GCTTTCTTTCAGGAGGAATTCTAAAATGGGCAGGATTTTAGTTGAAAAATAAGGAAGCAGACAATGTAGTTCCTTTCAAAAAGAATTAAGAATTTTGCAAACCAACAAAATTTCAGTCGGCTCAGGAAAAATTCTTGCAAATCCGCAAAATTTCAACAAAAAAATTAGGAAGAAAACAAAATGTACTTCCTTTCGGGAAGAATTGACACTGAAATTTGCTTAAACAAACAGAATTCAGTCGTTTTATTCAAGAAATGGAGAAACAGGCGATATCGACTTCCGCTCGAGACTCCTAGAATCCTGAAATTTTTGCAAGACATCTTCAATTATTTTATAAACAAATCTGCTTTCTTTCAGGAGGAATTCTAAAATGGGCAGATTTTTTGTTGAAAAATAAGGAAGCAGACAATGTAGCTCCTTTCAAAAAGAATTAAGAAACTTGCAAACCAACAAAATTTCAGTCGTTTCAGGAAAAATTCTTGCAAATAGCAAAATTTCTACAAAAAAGAAGGAAAGCAGACAGAATGTGCTTCCTTTAATTAGAATTGCATTAATTCTAAATGTTAAGGTCAGTTTTTGACGAATTTTTTCGATTAATTAGCGTTTGAAAGTCGTTAAAATTCAAGAAATAAAAAATGCGGAGCAACATTTAACTATTTCCTTATCGTTTGACGCAAAAAACAATCACAAGATTCTAGTTGTTTTTATTTTCATAACAATTTGATAAATTTGGTATTCACGGTCGTCATCCTATACGTGAATATATCCAGAAAGTTGCACTTTCTAATTACCTTGGAACGATTAAAGTTCTCAAGGTAGGTAGATCTCCACTACAATTATTATTATTGCAATACGACCAATACGAAAATTGAACAATTTCAACAATTTAACAAATCGTGTCATTTTTAATTGGTATTCAATCAATTCACAAACGAATCGAACAGAACAATAATTGACGATTATTAAAATTTCAACCGGGTGGGGAATTATTTGTAATCAATGTAAACAAATATTGGATCAAAATATATGATTACAACTAAACAAGCAGACAACCTTGCCATAATTCCAACGGTTTCAGTGAATGTTTCAAGTAGTTTTTCTCATTTTCTGTGTCGAAATTGCCACAATAACCGATAGAAAGTGATAAGGATGGTTGTAAAGTCGAACTCTACTCTCTAATGCGGACTGAAATGCCCCTACTAGGCGGGAATTTTTGGATGGATAGATTGCATTTAAATGGAATTATTGGAACGTATCCACCAATTTACATGCTTGTATAAACCGGACTTTCCTCTCTAATAAACGAAATTGTACAGTAAAACAAATCGGCTTGGCTGCAGTTACAGAATAAGAGTCGAGTTGATTTAGTTGCGGTATATATGGAGTTACTAGAGCGCAACCACCTGTCTAGACTATTCTACATGAGCGAGACTGAAAAGAAAACGTTTCATTGTACAATTTGATTGTTGATTACAACAAAATTATTGTGAATTACTTTCACTGAACGTTCAGTTCTATTAACAATGAGATGAATTCAATCGAATTTTGATTAAATTCAAAACGTATGGAAGCAATTTTGCATTGTTGATCACTTTCACAACTAGAAAAATTGTGCAAAACTTGTAAACTTTCTAGATCTTCCTGTAAATTAGTCTCCAATTACATCGTTTTATTTGTTAATAATGTTAATTATCGTACAAAGAAACCGATCGAATTTCGCATAGAGTTTAGTTAAGAGACTTTCAGCTGTAATCATCCGGTGTGGATGACGTAAATTCATTTACTTTCACAAAAAAAACCTGAAAAATACACGTTATAAATGATCTCATTCAAAACATCCAAATTAGCCCAATTGTGTAAGATTGACGAAGACTGAATGGTCCATGACCGAGACTCTTTCAAAAATTTTTGGAGAGGGCCCAACTGGACAGTTACAACTGCCTCTAAAAATTCTACGTGTGGTCAAAGATCTGTTTCTACCAGTCAACTGGTGGTAGTAACGTCTACACGAGTGTTAACCTACATCCAAATATACGGCAACACCAAGAAACAGACAACTCTTGGTGGTCTTTTATTAGATTGTATGTAATCGAGTATTGTACACGGATTGTTGAAGGCGTGTGGGTGAAGTGACTATTGGTGTCAATACGTTGTTTGTTTGAAAAATAATTCCAGTGAACAGTGCCATATTGTTAACAAATCCACGATGATTTGGTTAAGGTAATTAATCAAAAATAACGCTCCAAATAATCGAAATTCGGCTAATTTACAGTCATACTCTAAAAATTCGGATAGTTGTTGTGGAAATTACGTGAATTTGTCGGAGACTTCGACGGGCGATCGAGCGCGAAAACCGCCTGAAAACACCGTAATTCTTTGGAAATTAATTTTAAATTAAATTTATCGTCTATCCAGATGACAATAACTATTAATTTGCTTTCACGGGTTTTGTTTTTCATTTTATTGGCAATAAATATGATGAAAAATACTTTCACGTCGTCTCTACGTTTTTATTACATCAAGATGTACGCATATTTGAAATATTCAAAATGTTGTTGTTGGAAATTAAAAATAATCCAATAAGTAATAATATCAGATATAAGTGAAAGTAGAGTTTTCATCTTGGAACGAATTCGAAAAAATCGAGGAAGTTGCGATCTTCAGGCTCGTCAGTATTGCCCTTTCACTGTTAGTAACAATGAACAAATAGCGCAATTAAAATTGTGACACTACGGTTTTTCAGGCGTGATTGTCGTCGAATTCCGGTCTTGTACGCGTCCCGGCCTTGGCACTAAACGCTTCTCCTTAAAAGCGCTGTAATTCGTCAAAATTCCAGGTTAACAGTTACTCCTTTAGTTATATTTGGGTTCGACTAATTTGGAATCGGTTTTCTAGTTTTATTTCGGCAATACGTGAGACTGTATGGACGATTTTAGCGATTGTTTGACGGCAAAAGATGTTCTCTTAGGCGATGTAATAATCGTTGTATAACAATTTCAATAACGACTTTTACTTTTCTTTTGTAACCATTGAAACTTGCGGATTTTTCTCGTGTTATTGTGAACCAAATAACGTCTTAATTAAATTAATTAAACCGATTAATTAATCGTTCATTATGTAGTCGTTTAATTGTTGTCCAATACGGTATTTGTTACAGTTTTATTGCAGGAAAGTGGGCTAATTATTGCTGAAACCAGTCGGTTGTTTTGGCGAAAACAACAGACTTTTTAAGGAATTCTCAGTGAAAGCTCGAACTATAAAAATGCCATATCGATAGAAAAATCTCCTGTTTCTCTAATAATAAAACAATCAGTTACGCAATCGTTAATCGGTTAATTTAAACGCATTTTATCAGCAGTGGACGTAATCGTATGACATTGGTGGAGTTTTGAAAGCGACCCAAAATCCCGCTGAAAAAAACAAATAAAAACAAGATTATGTAAATTTTCTGCGTATCAAACGCAATTTCGCTGAAATATTCAAGTCGTCTGAACTGTTCATTGTTGATCACCTTGATTCGGTTCGATTACTGTTACATATCGTGAATTCTTATCACATAATTGCTGTATTACAAAATGACGAGATTTTTATCGATTCGATATTACCTGATTAGAAATTTGACATACGTTTTGATATTTAATGATTTGTTATTGTTTCTAATTCAGTTGATCTACTTTCTAATCAAGGGTTAATGTCTGTTGTAATAGGTTGAAGATTTGTTAATTTTCCCCAATTACATCAAACGGAAGTCTAATAAATTTATAATCTGTCAATAGCTGAAAGATTTACGTTCCAGATAGAGAAAAAAACAATATTCTAAATCTACTAGTTGATTTTTTATAAATTTTTAAAAATAGCGCAAATAGAGCAAATTTATAGGTGGAATTCTAGAATCGACATCATCTCTAAAAAGCACAATGACGAATCATTTGGTCGACTATAATAGTTATAATATAGGGTGTGTGTGTTAGTTATAATATAGGGTGTACTGTATTTCACTTCTTAGTTGGCAATGACTTTGATAAATAGTCGTAACTTGCTTCATAATTTGCTAAATTAGACATTTGTTCAATTGAGAAACAAATAACCGAACCAAGCTACGACACTACGTAATCACAGTCTGGCCAACTGCGAGGTACGTACTACAATTTTTATAAATTTCCATAGTCACGAAAAACTACAATTAATTCAAAGGACTGTAAAATTAACGGTAGTTTAAATAGTGAGGATAATTGGGAATAAATTTGAGTAAAATTAGTTACGCTAACTATAGCGTAAGTAGTGCGGAAATCTACAATTAAATTATTTGCTCCGAGAAGTAGAATAAAGTGAACCAAATTGGGGAAAAATTGAGGCTTGTCTAGAGCATATAAACTTGAAGTGTCGTTAACGGTAACGCTAGCGCAATTGTGATTTTTTATATAAATAACTACTCTACAATTATACCTGGAAAACTAACATGCCTTTACAATAACGCTAACGTTAACGTAAATTTATTAATAGCAACAAAGTTAGAAGATATTAAGTATCCTCTAATGTTAACGTAAATTTTACAGTGAAGTTAGCGCTAATTCGGAATTGGAAGCTTAGGTTAAATTTCACAAAAGTTTGCAATAACGGTAACAATAACTACAATAGTGCGGAAATCAAAAATTAGGTAACAAATTCCTGGAAATTTTACACCGAAGAGATAAATTGGAAATATCGTCAATCTTGTTCTAGTTATCGTTGGTTTTACAGAAAAATTACGTTAACGGTGTAGATTAAACTAAATGCGTAAATCAAAAATTGGGAAATAAATTGATAGAAACTTTAGTTGATTTTAAAATTTATGTTAGCGACTGTGTAGAATTAACAGAATTCCACCCACATTGAATAAGAATGAAGTAACGTTTAGTATTCATAAACGGTAACGGAATTTGTGCGGATATCCGGTAGTTTATTTCTAAATTGAGAGATTCACCGGCGCTACATTTCTAATTTAGAGTTTTGTGAAAGTTCCATACAAGCTGACCAGAGGATTCGATTTCGTAATACGATTGTGTTTATCATTTATTATTATTATTATTGGCCTTCCAGTAAATTGTTGGTAATTTCCGGGTTTATTTCACAGTTCCGGTGACTTTCATATTATTAGTATTATCCAATAAGAATAATAATAATATTATAACATCTTATTATTGCTTTTTTAAAGTCATCAAACAAGAAGAAATTGGAGATTTTTTGGATTTTCTACAAAGAGAATTAAAGCCTTTTACTTTTGGTAAACTTTCAGTAATAAATTGCGCAATTTGTGTATAGTCAACTGAAATTAGGGCAATGCCATCATCACAACACTGTGCACAAAACCTTTTACTTTTTGCAAAATTAAAGAGCGTTACATTACAATTATTATTAATTATTCATAACGGTGTAATAAATCGAATATTGAATTGTAGACTAATTCGACCACATCTTTAGCTACAATAAAATCACCATGGGCGAAAAATGGATGTTGAATAATTCGATACAGAACAACATTCGGTAAACGTTGACGTAAACGTTGGACATTCTGAAATTTCAGTCGATAATTGACGAATAAAATCGATCAAATCTCACATTAATTGTAGACAAATGATCAGCCAAAGCTGCCAATATTCCCACAGGGGCTGTAATTCTATTCAAATTGTACACTGGCGGATCTCTAGAACCGTACAATTTCCGATTCTTCTCCACACCGTAATCGTATTGAGTGAAATTACCAGACAATATCAACTGTGTGTAATGTAAGATTTGTTTATAGGACGCATTATCGGGCATTGTTTGTAAAATTAACGGTACACTATCCTGAAATAATCGTCTAAAATTTAAAAATTATTAAAATTCGTTATACTTGATCGATTTGGAAGCCATCGGGGTTAATTATTATAGCGCCAAATAGAGCTTTTATTGCCATACAAATTTCAGGAGTTGAATACGGTTGATTGCAGATAAATTGATCCATTTCAGGGCCGACTTCGCCAATTTTACCCATTTTCCGGTAATTCTGGCAATTATAAGAATTATTTATTTATTTATTTTTGGTTAAAATATTAATAACTTCGTATTGTTGGTGGAGGATTGAACGTTCCGGTTGGTTTACAATTAAATTTTCAGCTCCCAGAAAAGTGACCGGAGCTAAGCCTACCATCACTTTAACCAATCGATTATAGCGCGGTTTCATCGAAGTTAAAACAAAGAACGCTGTAGTGCCTTGAGAATGCCCAATATAGGCTAAATTCCTCGATTGTGTCCTATTTAAGATGTAATCGATGTAAGCTGGAAGATCGTAGATGCCAATTTCGTGCCATCTTTATTCGAAAAAAGACAATTATTAAAACTGGAATTTGTGGGAATTGAACCGTGATACGGCCCAATTCCGCGTCGTTTTGTTGTTTTACGTAAAGTTCCAAAATTCGAAATCTCGATCCGGATTTAGTTTTACATGTTTTCTGGAATGTGTCGTCCCACGGGCGCCACCGATCCACACATCGTAACCACGATCGGCTAGCAAAAAGGCCAAAGAACGTTCCGGGCCGAGTACGATGTAATTTTCCGGATTCCCCAACAAACCGTGCATCAATAAAATCGGCCCTTTATTAGTCCGGTTCTTACGTCCGTGCGGTATTCGGAATAAATCCAATAAATAACCGTCAGTTGTTTGGATATTTTTGTGAACTTGAACGGGATAGCCGTGTTCGGTGATGAAATCGCTCTGGAAATTTATCGGAAATTAGCGATTTTCAGCGACTTTTCGATTAAATCCACCATGTAGAAGCCGTTGATGCTACGATCGGTTGTTTTGGAAACAGTAACCCGACAATCAATCGTTGGCAAATTCAGGAAAATTAAACAAAAATAGTAGAAATTATTGGGCATGTTGTTGGTGTTTTGGCAAAACTCTAACTGGATTCGAATTGGCGAAAAATTCAACAATCAACATTAACTTATCTTAATTGATCGCCAAAATGACAGGAAATTGGGCGTTTGCCATGATTTTTTCAAACGGAAATCATTAACAATAATTGATGATGTTTGTCTGTTTAAAAAATCATTAAATATTGCACAAAATTAGAGAAATTAGTTTCCCAAATTGGTCATTAATCTCAAATTGTTTTAAGCCAAGCCAAGCGTTTTTAAGCCAATAAAAACAGTGCTTTAATATCTGTTAACGCATATTAGTGTATTTTAATAGACAGTTGGTAGCAACTGCCACTTAAATTCAAATGACAGCTGTCAAAACCAGGCGCAAAATCGAAAATGTAGTAACAAACTTGTTCTAAAAGTCATTTATTTTCTCAATATACTAATTTATAACAATAGACAATAAACCGGCTAAACTGATGCAACTTTTCAAATTCCTTTCAATCGACAATCATGTGACTACTTTGTCATCATCATCATCATCAATATGATCATATGATTCAACATCTACGCAAACATAACAACATTCACTTTTAGTTTTATCGAATACGACAAAAGCAACAACTGAAAGCGCCAAGGTTGTCGAATAATACCGAAAACAAGAGAACAGTTTAGAAAGTCGAAAATTCGTATAGATGATTAAAACTGGTGGATGCGCCTAACTATTGAGGGTGCCGAATTAATTGAAAGTGAAAACAATTTAAACGAGTGCAAATTCTTTAGACACATTTCAACATATGTAGATTATGTAATAACGGTTGAGATTACGGATAAATGACGCAAGATTCGTGTAATCAATAAATATTTAGACAGAAATTTGCATTAGGAAGTATTCTTGTTGAAAAATTATAATCTAAGATAGAGATTACTGTAATAGAACAGGTGTTCTATTCTGATCTATCATTGAAGTCTCTTTGTTCTATCGTGGAATGTCGCCATTTCCTACCGATTTTTTCCCATTTTAATCAACAACAATAATTAATTCCCGTTGATTAATTATCGGAAATCACAAATTGTCGTCTTTTGTAACGATTGGAATTCTTTGTTGTTGTTGTTATTGTAATAAATGTTGTTATAACACCTTGACCTAATGGAATTTAATGAGAATCCAATAATTAAAATTTAGGTCTATGTTAATTAGATTTTATTTATCTCCATATTTGTCTCTTTAAATTATTTTCGTTAATTGTTCGTTAAGATAATTATTATAATTTAGTGGTTTATATAAATTTCAAAATGTCACAATAAATTGCTATGTAACAATGAACACGTGAGGAAATTTGTGCAATTTCATGAGTAATAACAGTCGGAAAAACACCAATTAATTGGAATTGGAAAAAGTAGTTCATATTTCACCTGAAAATAGGTCAACATTTACTACAAAGTTAGTGATCTTGAACTTTATCTTGTCAATATTCGGTTCCAGTTTCAAAAAATTGCACGTCTGACCTCAACAAGGCTGCATCAAATTGATGACTCACTCCTATATCAAATTGGGTAGCATTTTCAGAAGATCATGGCCAATATTTTCGACTGAAACATGTTAACTCTTATACTGAAACATCATTTTCGTCAAAAAATCTGTAGCGTGGAATATTTCTGATTTGTTCCCTTTAATGGTTTGTAGCACAACATATCTGCTCTTATTTTGGCAAAAATTTTGAATTGTAGAAGTTCTCAGCTTCTGTACTAAATTTGAACTAATTTGGTGTACCTTTGGTTGATCTGTTCTTGATAAACCGTGGCTTCTTAGAACAATTCCGAAAGTCTGTAATTGAGAGTTTGGGCGTTATTCGTACCTTCCCCATGGCGAAATTTTAGCCAAAATGACCATTTCAAACCTGGTTTCAGTAGGAGTCACCCTTGAAGCTTTCCCCTAATTTAAGTTTCTATCTTTTCTTAGTAAACAGCCTTCTTCTAGAAACTTTCCAAAGGCTTTCTAGGGGCTGGAATTACTTGAGAAGTTTTAGTCTTCAACTGTCCTTTCTTCACACCCTCCTCATGGCGAAATTTCAGTCAAAATGCCCAGCAATTGAGCCCCTTAATTCCACTCTCGGGGCGCTACTCTTTCTCCTAATTCAAACCACCATCTTTTTTGGTAAACAACTTTTCTTTAGAACTTGAGCAAATTTAGAAGTTTTCATTTAAGAACTTTGAATCTTTCTAGACACCCTCTCTAAGGTGAATTTTAACTAAAATGACTACTTCAAACCTTTGGCTTCCTAATTTAAGTCATTATCTTTTCTTATTGTTGGTGAACAGCCTCTTTCTCGAATGATTTGAGAAATTTTAGTCTCCAATTAAAAACGCTTTTGGCCATTCATCACACCCTTTCCAGGTCGAAATGTTATCCAACCTTTGGTTTCAGTAGGAATCATCCTCCATGCTTTCTCCTAATTACAAACAGCTTCCTTCTAGAAACTTTCAGGGGGTTTCTAGGGGCTGGAATCACTTGAGAAATTTTAGTCTTCAACTGAGAAAGCTTTTGGCCTTTCTTCACACCCTCTCCACGGCGAAATTTTAGTCAAAATGACCAGCAATTCCACTTTCTCCTAATTCAAATCATCTTCTCTTGGTAGACAACCGTTCTTTAGAACTTGAGAAAATTTAGAAGTTTTCGATTAAAAATTTTGGATCTTTCTTGACACCCTGTCTAAGCTGAATTTTAACTAAAATTACCGAAAATTCAACTCTTAATGCAAGCTTTCATTCAATGAGTTTTTGGGCTTTCTTGACACCCTCCCTACGACAAAATTTTGACCAAATTAACCATAACAACGCTTTGATTCCAGAGGGAAGCACCCCCTCAGTCTCTGCGCACTACTCTCTCTGCTAATCCAAACCACCACCAGTATCCAGTACACACCGGTCGAATTAACAGGAAATGGTGATGGTGAGTGTGCTCTTCTACTAAATGGCCCAGCGAAAAGCAGCCAATTCGACTACTCATTGAATCTACTCAGAGGAACTCCACTGTAAGCCAATCTTCTTCTAATAAAACAAAATTAAACAAAATTCTTCCATAGGGAATATAACGGACCGCATACTTGCATCACTTACGATGCCGTCAATGCTGCGTATTTAGATGCACGTAAAAGAATACGTAAGTCACTTTAAAATAGGCAAAATTTGTATTTTTTTAAGTATTTGGTCCGTTTTAGATGTGTCCCAACCGCACGGCGATTGGAAACCGGAAGACGTCGCCACTGTCGGCGAATTACTCCTCGATATCTCCATCAATTTAGCCCGAACGTAAGTCTTATGATAGATCCACGAATATATAAAAAAAAATCGAATTTTAGTTACGGTTTGACTTATGAAGAAATCGAAAAAGGTCTCCCCTTAATCGACACAAGCAAAACTCTAATCCGTGAAGTATGTCCGGCTTTCTTATCAAATATCGAATGTCGTGCTGGTAAATACCGCCGTTTTGATGGTTTATGCACGAATTTACAACACCCAACATGGGGTGCCACCAACACACCATTTACAAGATTAATAGGCCCGTTATTTTCCGATGGTATGACAGCCCCAAGGATTAGTGTAACCGGCCGACAATTACCATTATCAAGGGTTGTATCAAGGACTATGCACCCGGATGAAGGCTACCATGACCATGCTGGTACTGTTATGATTATAGCTTGGGGCCAATTTATAGACCATGATTACACCCTAACTGGTACACCATTAGATCCGATTAATCGTAACGATCCGGAAGAATGTTGTAATCGACCACCACACTTAAAACACCCTTATTGCAACGAAATTTTGATACCTGAAGATGACTATTTTTACCGCTTGTTCCATGTGAATTGTTTGGATTTCGTTCGGGCTTTCCCAGCAGCTCGACCAGGCTGTCGATTAGGCTCCCGTGTACCTTTTAACACGTTAACTGGCGTACTTGATGCCAATACCGTGTATGGGGTTACGGAGAAATTCGCTAGGAAATTACGTACAGGCTATGGTGGTCTATTACGAATGAATCCGTCTTTTGAGAATTACGGCCTTAAGGATTTATTGCCGTTAAAATTGGATATACCCGATGAGGGTTGTACACGGCCGAATAGTACAATGTTCTGTTTTGAAGCCGGTGAGATTCGTGTTAACGAACAACTAGTTTTGACATGTATGCATACGTTGATGGCGCGCGAACATAACCGTGCAGCCAAAGCTTTAGCCCACGTCAATCCGCATTGGGATGATGAAACCCTATTCCAAGTAAGTTAAAAGTGAAGTCTTTGACAAAGAATTCCTCTTCTATTCTTGATTCCAAATTGAAGTGCTTAGACTCGTTGAAAAGAGCATTTAAAGCTGTATTTCAGAAATTTTCCGAAACGGTAAACTTCCTGAAATACAGCTTGAAATGCTCTTTCCAACGAGTCTAAGCACTTGAATTTTGAGTCAAAAATAAAAGAGAAATCTTGTATCAAATATGCCAATTTTTCCAGCCCCTTAGGAGCTATGTAAATTCTGAAAATTGTAATTTCAGGAAGCTAGACGTATCAATATTGCTGAAATCCAACACATTACTTACAACGAATTCTTGCCGATTCTGCTCGGTAAAGATGTGATGCAAAAATTCGGATTACTCCTACAAAAAGACGGCTATTGGGACGGGTACGATACGAATGTTAACCCGAATGTGATCGACGCTTTTGCTGCTGCCGCCTACCGTTTCGGCCACTCATTACTACCAACAGCTGTTGAACGTTGGAGTAAAGCCCATAAATTCATCGGTAAGATATCGAGTCGTACAACAAATCGATATTTTTACTTTAATTGTTGTTCCAGCATCGAAACGTCTGTCCGATCTGATCCGACGTCCATACGACCTCTATCGTGCTGGTGTTCTCGACGAATATTTCATGGGTTTGATGAACCAAGTTGCCCAAGCTATGGACGATTCGATCACACAAGAAGTCACCAATCATTTGTTCAAAAAAGTCGGTCATCGTTTCGGTATGGATTTGGTTAGCTTGAATATGCAAAGGGGTAGAGAATTCGGTTTGCCTGGTTATATGGAATTTAGGAAATTCTGCGGCTTACCGGTTGCACATACATTTGCAGAACTGTTCGGCGCTATGCCCAATGAAACCGTTCGGAAATACTCAACGATTTTCGAGTAATTTTCAATTCAATTTGCCCATCTACGATTGAACAAAAACTATCTAGCCTGTTTCGCATGTGCAAAACACCCACTTCACATGTCCAAGCGTAAGAAAAATGGTCTTTACCGCTCTAGAGCAGAAACAGACTTTTCCGCACCCTGGGTGTATCTTGAAAACGCCCAATTAGCACAGAATGTAGCCGTTAACTTAACAGCTAGTTTCTAGCGTGAGGAAAATTAGTCTTTGCCACACTAGAGCGAGAAAAGTCTTTTCCGCACGCTAACTACATTTCTAGTTTCTGTTCAATCGTCGAAGAAACACTCGACTTGGCCTTGGTGAAACTCGTGTGATTGAAGCACTTGCTAAAGCTTGTTCCACAAAGGCACCTTTTCCACCATTATTCAACAAATAACAATGATATTTTTTCACAATTTTAGACACCCGAACGATGTCGATTTATGGTCGGGGGGTGTATCTGAACGTCCATTACCTGGTAGTATGTTAGGACCAACATTTGCTTGTATTATAGCAACACAATTCAGTTATTCAAGGCGTGGTGATCGTTTCTGGTATGAATTACCAAATCAACCGTCTTCGTTTACACCGGAACAATTACATGAAATACGCAAAGTACGATTGGCACGTGTTATTTGCGATAATACCGATTTGATTGATACGATACAGTTGTATCCGATGGTACTGCCCGATCATGAAATGTAAGTTTAATTCGAGTTAAATTTAATCGAACATACATATTTATAAATCTCCACTGACCCCGTTTACATCTAGAAATAATTAATCCGGTAACTTATTGTTAGTTAATAACGCTGTAATTTAAACGCTGAGAGTTGTGTTAACACAGTTTTAGCTTATTGTCGATGTAAACGTAGTCAAGTTGGCAGCAATAGTGCCAACATATGGACAAATATAGAACTAATAAACGACTCTAATCGCACTTTTGGAGTGTTTTACATCGAATTTTTGCTGCCGAATGTCCGTTACAAAACGTAATACTGCACATTTTTTAAGGGTTTGTGGGGGATTTAATCTAATTAAACTACAGTTGGAGTAGATGTAAACGCATGATAGTTTGGTTTCTCAAGCTATCACTAGATGTAAACAGAGTCAATCAGGCGTATTCTGTAACTTTTTAACAATTCGATATTAGTCAACACTGCAAATCAACACTCTTTAGAATACCATCAAGCATATAATTGGAAAGAAACAAGAACCAAATAAGTTATTCAAAAGAGACGGTTGATCTGCAGCGTTGTCATGGAAACGAATTGTTAAAAAGTTACAGAATACGGGTGAATATCTATAAATCGGTTTAAATTCAGTGTATGGAAGCTTTAACTAATTATATTATTTGTTTTTGATAGTAATCCAAGAGTACCGTGCCGCAGTGGAGTTATACCAAGTATCGATTTTAGTAAATGGGCAGAATATCCACAAACACATAGTAACCTGTATAGAAATAATTATGAATTTTTAGGTAAAAAATAAGTTGTTTTATTATTATTATTATTAATTATAAATTATGTTTATGTGAATTTTAAAAAAGTCTATATGTACAGTTGCCATTATATTATTATTTATTTCTTTTGCCAAAATGTCAGTCGTAAAGATGAAATGTTGATTCAAATCAAAATCAAAAATAATTCCACTTAACATCTCATCTTTACAATAATTCGGACGATTTTCTACATCTCTAAATGATTCAAATTTAAACCAAAATACTGGGCAATTTTCGAATTGTAATAGGAACGTTTAGTTTGAAAGTTACTCAGTGGTTTTAAATTAACACACTTCAGATATTAAGGGATTATAATTAATCGAAATTTAACGAAGCGAAATGTATATAAAATTGTATTTTTCTACCTCTAAACTGATAACGGACTATTATTTTCAATTTTTGCTTGACTTGATTGCAATCGAACGGATATTAAATGTAAATACTCAGTAATTCTATAATTTATTTCAATTATTATGTACTTAATTATAGAAATAAACGCATTCAGATATAATGTTTAATTTGAGCAAACCACCCATCAATTGGCAGTAATAAAGACTAAAATAAGAGGGACATTTGGAACGTATTTTAGTTTAAGGGCCTTCCCGAGAAAAATGAAAACAGGATTCCTTTTTTGTTTTCCAACGGATTTCAATGTTCTAAACGGTATTTAAAAGGGCATTTCAAGAGGG
>JACDRQ010000918.1:2164-16839 GCA_013841215.1 Hycleus cichorii
CAATTTAGATCAAGAATCCATCCACGACGTACCTGAGTTAAAGTGAAATCTTTTGCAGATCATCAATCGGCCACAATTCGCCATTATCTATTTGATCGAGGAACTATAGGAGAGGTAAATGTGGATTTTGAAATGATTCATGTAGGGTAGTCGCCCCATTTACTCCAACCCAGTTCCGATATTGCATTCATGTCTCCAGAACGAGACACACTCGATCTCCTTTCGTTTCCAATTAAACTAAACGAACTACTTCTTCCCATTGTCGATTAATTATCGTTTTATCTTAGTAGGAATGCCTGGTGTGATTTTATTTCGAAAACGATTCGTGTTGTTGTATCTGGATCTATGTTAATTAATTTCCATTATCTTGCTAGTTGTAGTCAAGTCCATCATCGTGTTAAACTTAAACCAAGTGTGAATTGAATGGATTCGCATTACACACATTCGTTGTTAAAATGATAGAGTGGAGAAGAGCGTCCAGTCAACCAACCATACAGGCCACGCAACACGATTTCCGTCCCCTAGAATTGTACAGAACCGGCGACAGTGCCATAACAAATGCTACTCATTCTTTAATTTGGGGCGTATTCGGCGCCACTGTTACTTATCTGCTCATGAAAAAAAATGCACCAATACGGGACTTGTTTACAAAGATACTCCATTTTAAAAGGACTTATGTTTCGATTTGAAATCACCAGCGCTGACGGTAAACAAATCAAAATATTTCCAATCTGAAGACTATTACGTTACTGCAATATTTGATAAGAAAGCAACGTATTCGTGTGCCTGCATGAATGGAATGCATCCGAGCACAAGAAAATCTAACAAACTACCACTTTTCCAAATAAATTGCTCCGATGATTGTGTCACGTCGAACATTGTTGTTGTGATAAATAGAAGAAGAATGGACAGTGAAATTGATGTCTACGATGATGGAATAAAGTGTATTGAGTAAAAAGGGTGGAAAATAGGCGGTAGGGGTGGATTGTTTGAATTATGATTTTCAGCGATATTGGTGGAAAATCTCACATGTGTGAAACAATTTCGCCAGTTTACACTTTTATCTAAAATTTCTTTGCTAGGATTATATTACAGATGATGAAGAACGAAGAAAAAAGCGTTGTGATCCAGACGGTCAGCTGTTCCGATCACATCTAGAAATCTCTCTGTTTGCTCTTCTAGTTTTTTTTTGTCCACCTTCCTATATAAACTATTTCTATTGGAAAACGCTCAAATATGTCTATGTTAATGGAATTTCCTTTAATATCAAATAGTATCGATTGAAATTCGAGGAAATTTGAGTAATAATAATAATAATAATAGTTATTGTATGATTCTGCTCTTTTGTAGAAAGGATAAAGCTAATTCTTTCTCGAGTATATAACGCGATCATGCACCCCAAGAGAAATAAGTTCACCGGTTTTTTTCTTCTTCTTCTTCTTCGTTCTTATTCTACTACTTCCTCTTCATCGGATCATTTCGCTTATAGGTATCTATCTATTTTATTTTATCACCGCTTCTTTTACTTGTTTCTCGATACTTTTCCTTATGAAAGCTCAACAATGACACGATATCGTGAAATGGTTAAAGTTTAAATACGCTCAATACACACGATAATCAACGGTTTAGTTGGTGTAAGAAGTTTTTCTAGAAATAATTAAAAGTCGGCAAAATTTTAGAAGGAACTAGACTAAGATTGTACTTGCAATTTGCATAAATAATAAAATCCACACTAAATGGTGGATTTTATTAAAATTCTACCGGTTCCGAGTAAATCGTGGATGATAATCTTCTATACAAATTTCATTAATTAAATTTTCGATGATAGCAAGTGAAACGGTCGATGTATTTTAATCTAAGAATAAGTAATTAATATCGTATGTTGGACAGTTCTATACGTACGGAATGAAATCATAGCAGTTAACAACTAAATGATCCAATAAATCACTGGGAGACTTGACATAAACGAAATTAATATTAACCAATACACAGTAACTTTCGACTATTAAATTGTACTTTTGCCAAATAGATTATTTGAGGGGACCCGAATAAATTTGAAACAATCCGGCCGATAAATCTCAAATAGACACAATTATAGGGAAAACAGAACGAGAATAGAAGAAAATAGGACTTGTTGCGTATTTTTCAATGTTTCCCCGGTTTAATTCGCGTTATTTGTCACATTTGTTAGTTTCAATAGAAAAAATGTTGGTTTAAAAGAAAATAGCACACCTACTGCGAAATGATGACATGATACGCTCCAGAAACGGAGACGTGATAAACTTCATTGTTAATTGCAGATAACGTTAATTGTGGGCGAGACTGGACAGTTTTATTGAAATTATCGAATTTTAAATTTTGCAAATTTATAACCCGGTCCTGGAATCACGAATATCGACGAATTTCGAACGATCAAACTTCTACAACGTTTAGATGAAAAAAACCCGCTATAAATGTGGGTCTTTTGTACGGACAAAATTACAAAAGAAATGCAATAATACAAAGATAGAAAGAGAGTTTCCAACAAACACTATGACCACGTGCTGTGAATTAGATAGTTTCAATCACACTGTATTAGAAGCGGAAACGAAATTTTCTACAATTTCTAGAATTCGCAACGAAACATACGGTTGGTTAAAAATAATGATGGCCGCTTAACACGCGATAAACTATACGATTTTAGGATTTCAACAATATCGCTGGATGCAAGTTTAGAATTTCACGTACCGTTGATTGTGGTACGACACTAAAAGATTCTTGTGGAACTGGACAAGAATCGATTATCCTTATGAAATGATACGATCGATGTTCGGTAGAAAGGATTGGAAAGGATATTTCCATTGTAATAGCTTCACAGAAAATTGTATTGCAATTTGATGAAATGAATCAGCTCGAATAATTTAATTATAATTTAAAATGTTGTCCTGAAGCGTAAGAGTAAACATCAATATAACAAAATATTTCCATATTGTTGGAGGAATTTCAATAACAATACACGAGATATCTGTATGTAACTCACCCTCTGCGTAGGATTTATTCAGAAAAAAGATCGACGAATATGAGTTTCAGGAAGGAAAATAACTAAGTTGCCGTATTTATTGGCAGACTGCATGCTTTATTTCTTCGAGCATTTTTCAAGTATAGTTGAACGATAAAATCATGGGTTATTATTAAAAATGTTGGTAGCATTAATGATAGTTTTGTTGAAGAATAATGATGTACACGTAGTTGAATCTTCTTATTATTCTAGTTGGTATAGTTGTTATATTAATAACCGGGCGTCCATTGCGCTTTCAGTTTGGTCACAGCTGCTATTTGTTCGTGATTTTGTTTTTAACTAAACAAGGAAACAATCACACACAATATAACAATGAGATTTCAGGAGGATATTGAAAGCCTGAAATATAAACGCTAATTTACATATAGAAACACTTTCAGAATAGACAATTAAATCATTTTAGATTACCGATAATAAAACACGTACTTTATTACAATTGAATATCGATTTTGACAGATTTTTATCGAATACATGATAATGAAAATTAACTAAATTCTATCCAGTTACTTGTCTGGTTCGGTTCCAGTTGATCGTAGGCGGATTTTATGGTCATTTTACGTTTTAATTAACTGTTGTGTAGGTCGAATTCAAATAGTTTTCTTTTAGAAATTTGATGAAACTAATAAATAAAATTCATCATCGTATGGCTTGATAAAATATGCCATCAACGTCCATTAAAGTATGAAATATCTGTAATACGAGGACTGTTCTCAAAAAGCAGAAAATTACAGTTGTCCCTTGGGAAGAATCGGCGCTCGTACAAGATTTGTTATACTTTACGAAACAGTTATTATTGGAATTCTATAATTTTAATGGATTCTTTCGAGATTGTCTATAGGTATTGTAACAATTCCGATGCGTATATAGCCGGTTGTCTTGTGAGTGAATGAAATCCGGCGCTACGTTACCGCCGTCAGTACGTTGCTGAAGGCCGGTGCAGTCAGCCAGACGGTGAAAAGTTTGAGCGTCGCGTTGAATTCTCGACGAAACTTTCCAAAGATAACGAGAATTTGGCCACCAGTGCCGGTGGATATGCCCCAGGAAGACGACAATAATCAATCAACGATAGTTTATAGAAATAACAACAACATTGATACGATTTCTCAATATCCTATTGGACATGCTACTAATAACATTGCAGATGAGACGTTTTTGTTGATATTTTCGTCGGTGATGATGGGGCAATAAAGATGATGACACGAACGAATCACTGGTGATGGTTCGAGTCTTATAAATCCAGTAAGTTGATTTTTTACGACTTGTTTACGACATTTTTATTAGGTGTTTAAAATGTCTAACAATATAACTTCGATTAAATTGAATTTTCAACAATTTGCTAGTTGTCGCTTATAAAGGGGGATTGTTTGTTGTTTTTATATCCGGCGCCGGTCCAGATTCGTCTATTTGATCGGCTTATAATCCACGTTTACCTCAAATCTATTCTATTCCATCACCGGCTCTATCGCGCGATTAAAGGGGTTTAACCGGCAAAAATTCGTTTATTAATGTTGATAAGATAATGGCTTTTGTTTACTTGGTTTGTTGTTTCGATTTATTTGATTTGCGATCTATCCTTATTTTGATTTTGTAGAAAATCAACTTGAGAGACAAAATTGCACGTCTAGTATTCGATGATGATGGTGCTATGATTTCGACAAGACTACCATCAACTTCGACATCAACAACAATAAGAACAACAGCAGCAACAACGGCGCCGACAACATTCGATCCCATCAATTTAACAACAACGACAACAACATCACCGATAATCATCGATTACTATAATTTAACAAATCTAACAACAATAAACGATACAATCAATACAGTATTCCCATCGTATATACGTACAACATCAATGGTATTTTGTATTATAATAATGTGTTTAGGTGTTATTGGTAATGTGATGGTACCCATTGTTATATTCAAAACGAAAGACATGAGAAATAGTACGAATATCTTTCTGGTGAATTTAAGTGTGGCCGATTTGATGGTTTTATTAGTCTGTACGCCGACCGTACTGGTTGAGGTCAATTCAAAGCCGGAAACTTGGGTATTAGGACGGGAGATGTGTAAGTATTCC
Organism: Hycleus cichorii; assembly: GCA_013841215.1. Classification (NCBI taxonomy): domain Eukaryota; kingdom Metazoa; phylum Arthropoda; class Insecta; order Coleoptera; family Meloidae; genus Hycleus; species Hycleus cichorii. Next base: position 7,303 of record JACDRQ010000918.1, read on the forward strand.
TACAATAATATTTGTCGCAATTGATAGTGTACACGACCTGGATTCATAATTATTCTAAAATAAAACTGATTAGTTTAAAACGTTCAAGATTATCGGTGATGTTCTAATTCGATATTCATTCAATTACAACTATACGAATTTATTTACAAGACGATTATCGTGGCTTTATAATTGGATTTTGCTCGAATAAAGTTCTGTTTTGTTTACTTAAATACCAACGATTTCTATACTACAACCATTAGGGTATAATCGGCTTGACTCGGTTAAATATGACAAGTGACAAGTTGGGTAAATCAAAACCAACAGTCTATATGTGTATGCATGGAAAATAAGTGATATTAGAAATTTATGGCGAAATTATTCATGAGTACATGACAATAGCTATTGATAAAAACCCTATTTTAGTGTTATCATAGACTGAGACGTCCTGTACTCGTTAAACTATTATCGAATATTCATAAAAGTTTACATTCAATTGGGGCAACAACGATTCAAAGAAAAGCAGAGTAGTTTTTTTTCGATTACTGTTACATATAATGCAATGGTAAATTGATGATTGCCTTTTTTAGCAGTAAACTACGACGACACTTTTAAAATAGAACAATTTAAATTATAGGAATCATTAGTCTTACTACTTGTTTCTCAGTCTAAACAAACTAATTCATCTTCATTCGTTTCTTATTATTTTCCGTTGTGCAGTGTATTTGGTATGGAGTTTTAATCGCGTTTTTTCGATTACAACAGCCATAAATTCCCAAACGGTTACAATTTAAAAATAAAAATACATTATCGGCGTGCTGTTCGAATGCCAAAACTAATAATTGAAATCGAATCTTAAATAAATGCGTTGCTCCATTATTTTTTCAAAAATAATACGAAATTTCTAAATCGAATAATGCAATTCTCCTATCTGATTTATTATAATTAGAATTGTCTTTGAAATAGAATCGTTTATAGTATATTGCGGTATAAAGTTGAGCTTTTAACTTGGTCTTCCTTTTCTATTCCCGGTTCGTGTAAGGGAAAAGTGACTTCGGTAGGAGATCAATTGTGCGGTCAGTCACCACACAACAGTAGCAACAACGGCTATAGAGAGAAGGACACGTTCTTCTTCCTAAACAAAACTGTCCATTTATCAGTTTCAGGACGATTCAACTAATTTGTATGCCGAGAATCAAACTAACTGCATATCTAATCGGTGTGGTTAAAAATTTCTAAAAAAGAATCTCGACAACAACAAAATAAAAATAATAATAAAGCCTTGTTGTTGTACAATTTGAAATACTCAACATTCATAAATCTACATGATGTAAACGATAAAATATAAACCCGAGAATAAAAGTAATTCCCAGTCAGTTTTCTGAAAATGCTTTTATCTCCATACAGTAAAGGCAATTCATACAGATACATATTATTTGATCATCTTGTACCTGTTTGGAACGCTTTCGCTGTATGCGTTTAGATCTTTTAATTATCGTTCATATAAAACGAAAACTTGAAGATATAAACGCATGTATCTGGTTCAATGAGTTTGCTATTTTCTATTGGCAACTGCCCAAAAACCACGTCGAAATTCCCCATAAAACATACGATAATATTAACAGAAATTGTATTAGAGAAAAGTAAATGACACAAGACATGAAAGAGGCGAAAAATACAACGATAAAAACACTTTTCTAAGAGATGTTCCACATGAAAGTTTTCCTGTAAATTCATTTACATGAGGAACCACCTCCGCATTGTTGTTGTCATCGTTTGTGCTTTATTATTTTTATGTCCAATGGAAATTTATGTGTTCCGAAAACATTTCGTTTTTTGATATTTCCCAGAAGATTTACATGAAATCATCAAGATGACGATATTTCTAGCGTCCATTTATTAAAATTTGGACTTATTTTATTCGCATTTATTTAGGTGAGACAGAGGCGTAGCAAAATCGAATTTTAATAACACAAATGTTAAAGCCAATTTTGACGTTTTTAAATTTAAATTACCATATTTAAAAATATTTTGTTACTGAATCGTTAAAAAAAGAAACTCCAATGAATTGCTGTATTTTGAGCTATTTTTATTTAAATTTAAGGAACCACATCTGATTTTTATTTCGTTAACTTGCTCCTGCACTGGGATTAGTGTTTGAGATAGTTTTCGAAATTAATTAAGATAAGATTTTTTCCGTTTTATTATACTGAAGAAAAAGCCAAGAATTGAAGCATAGCAGTCGTATGTATGTATCGTTGAAACAAACATGTACTTCCCATAAATGGTAATGAGAAATAAAACTAGAGACATTTACAGAAATTATGAGCTTGTAGTGGCAATAATGGTGATTTTTTGGGCGGATAATTCAACCTGTAAACAGCATTGATAACAAATCACTTGTTCAAAAGGTCGGCGCTTTAATTTTTCTGCTAAATTGCACAGAAAGAATCCAAAGAATTCACTATATTGGGCATCATTTAAAAAAATCAAAGATTTAAATTCGCTGAAAAGCAACCCCATTTCCATCAATACCAGATTGTTGGATTAATTAAAAAAAACACCCCTTTTTATTCGTCGACAACCTGTTATCAATTGATGATTAATCACATGTGCCATTCACCCCAATTATTACCAGCAAAGGAAAAAATTACCCCATACACACCCACTCGATACAATATTAGAACTCTACGACAACATAACAATTTAACCCTACGAGGAGACAGCGTTCTATAACCACTTTAAGTGAGCGTAATGTGAACGAATTCGATGATATGGGGATCATTAATTTTTTTCTTCTTGTCGTGTGGCGTCACATTAAGATAACCTTGAGGACGATAGGGAGCCACTGTGAAAAAGTTCTGTACCAAACTTATCTCATTTTTCATCGAATTTGGCCCGTCTTCCTTCCTTTCCTGCCTTCCATTGAAAAATTCAAATTGTGTCGACACTTTCAAGTCAATTAACAACGAAATTTATGCCCAAGTGTGAATATTAATTGATAAGGAAGAGACATTAACGTGCCCTCTTTCTATCAATGTTTTATTAACATTTGGGACACATTGGGGGAAATTAATTTGAATTCAATTAAAATAAAAGAATTATTCTCATAATTGTTCGATTGTCAATTAATTTTCCATGCCAATACGTTGAATTTATGCGTGTTTAAATTGGTAAATTCGTAAACATCGATTTGTACCTATTGAAATGTCGGAAAGTTTGAATGATGTTTGTAAATTTCCGGTATTAAAATCGACCAATTCCATTCAAAAACTGATAAATTCTCTGACGAATAGACAAGGAAAATAATTACAAGTCTTACGGGGACGGGCTAGTACCCGTCAAAAAACGGGATTGATCATTTCTCTGTTAATTGGATGAATAGACCTCATTGAAAGGGGAATTTTTAGCATTTTCCGGAAAACTAACGGGACTGTTGGATAATTTCTTAGATATTTGGAGAGAGCTTTCAATTTTCTATATAGGCCAGTTTGAATCATTTAGCTAAGTTATAGGGGAAAATATAAAAACAAGAAAAAACGCTCTATAATTTAGAATTTCCACAAACTTTCCCAAAACAAATACGGCCATATTGATCACCAAGAAATGCCCTTTTCAACGACATATCATGCATCGATCTAGGCATTCAACTAACGGAGAGATCATCAATCAAAAATCTGTTTCACGAGTACTATCCCGTTCCCTTAATAGAAGGTTATTATCTTTATCAGTCTCAATTAGTAATTAATTGTAGTTAATAAGACGTGTGTTGTTTGTTTTTTTAATTTGTTGTTCAAAGTTAATAATTTAACTAATTTTATTTAGAATTGAACCATAATTGGCTGAGTTTAGCCAATTTAAGATCGCTGAATCTGATTAAAACCAACAGTAAACTCATCAATTATGCTTTAAGATCCATAAACTGTCACGTTGAATGGTGAAATCCTTTCAGTCTAGTGTCTATAATTTCAACAATTTCACATCGAACGTTGAGAATTCTCACGTTAACGATTCTACACCTCATCTAATGTAAAATAGCCAACTTGGCGCGTTTATTCATTATTAAAACAGTCAATTGGATTGTATTCATCTCATAGATTAGAACCAAGTTGGTTGCAATAGAATAGTCGTATTGTGTGAAATCTGTGCGAGACAAGTTGTGTTTTATAAAATAGAAAGTAGCCACTATCGACACAATTGAATTGTGGATTCGTGTGAAAGCTTTTACATGTTTTTGTGTATGAAAACAGGGGTGTTGTTATTTTGTTACTAGATGATCGTTAGTTATAACAGTTCAATAATATTAAATACGATAAATCGCAACGAATATTCGTGTATATTACAATAAAGATGACGTTATCTATAGAAATCTACAAGTACGGATCGTATAGGAGGCAACATTCCCAATTTGGTATTATCAAGATTTGTTTGATGATGTTGAGAAATTGCAACAATTAAAACGACAATAGAAGAGATAAAGAGATGATGATGATGATGTTGAAAGACTATAATAGAATTTTAATTTGTTCCAGGTAAGGCTGTACCGTTCGTTGAGTTAACAGTCGCACACGCTTCAGTATTAACAATATTGGCAATCAGTTTCGAACGTTACTATGCGATTTGTAAGCCATTAAAGGCTGGTTATATTTGTACAAAGACGCGAGCCTCCCTCATCTGTCTACTAGCCTGGTTTATTGCTGCAGTATTCACTAGGTAATGAATCTACTTTTTTTCCTTATTGTTGTTAAAAATAGAGAAAAAGACGATGTAACTGTACTTGTTGTTTATCAGCATGTTATGTGGCTGTTGAGACTACTGTAGCTTGGAATTTTCCAACAATTTTATTTCTGTTCTGCTTCACATTTAAACTCTAAGCTTGTTTTTTTATAAAGGTAGAGAACGAAATAAAAATCAAAAACTAATCAAACTAAAACGGATCTGGTGATAATAGACTTTAAAAAAAAAGTATCGTGGGAGCGGATATTTTATCGTTTTATCTCAACTTTAATGCTTCCCTATTTTTCACCGGCCTTATCCAATTTTGTGTGTATGTATTGTTTTAACTCCACTATATTACGCCTATTCTTGTCTGTGTGATTGTTTAACCTTTGTTTATTGCACCTTTGTTTCACCAATCAACAACAACATAAAACAACACCCAAGAATGACTGGTGTATTGACATTGGATTGGATTTGATTCAATGATAGCTTTATTGTTGAAATTTTCAGTTTATTGGTGATTGTATAACCGTTTTTCTGAAATTACAGCCCAATGCTTGGTATCGCTGAATACAAGAAAGTCGATTACATCGACGGCTCGAAGGTAGCAGCCTGTCATACACTAGCCAATACATTTTGGTCAGCATTGTATTTTCTATCGATAATCTTCCTATTCTTTATAGTTCCTTTAATTATCCTAATTATCCTATATTGTATTATAGCAAGAAATCTAATTTCAAATAGTACAACATTATTATTAAATAAACATATTGATAATTATTCATTGCGTGCTAGAAAACAAGTTGTCTTAATGCTTGGTACGGTTGTTGTTAGTTTCTTTCTATGTTTAATACCATTTCGAATTTTCATCATCTGGATTATTATCGTACCAGAAGAACAAGTCTATCAATTAGAAGTCGAAAAATATTACAATATTTTATATTTTTGCCGCATTATGGTCTACTTAAATTCAGCAATGAATCCGATTTTATACAATTTAATGAGCTCAAAATTTCGTACAGGCTTTCTTATTTGTTCGGAGAATAATCGACGATTCTATTTCAAATCTAGATCTAGATCTAGGAATGGTACGATGAGTACGTCGGCGAATTCGTGTCGCAGTAACAATAGTACATTACGTACACGACATAATTCAATTTTAATGAAAAATTTAAACGAATCACCAACAATTAAACAAACATTAAAACAACGCAATAACGACATTACTGATTGTTGTGAAATTGAAGAGATTGGATGTGGAACGAGTCAAAGAAATAACGACAACGGAGAACAAGAAAGTTTCCTTTGAGGAAATTTGGTGGATGCGCCGGGCTATCATTAAACGTATGGACTTTTTAAAACCGAAAAAATTATAACCAAAGATTATTTATTGTTTCGTATTAGCCTACAATTATTGTATATTTGTTTTAATAAATATTTAAACCATAAAAACTACTAAAAGGCGCCTACAATTTAACTTTAAATCACCTGAATTGCAGTGTAAGTATTTTTATTAACTTTCATTGTGTATAATTCGAATTTGAAGTAGATTTAAATTGCATGATTTGTCTATTAGTATTGAGATTTTTCTAACGACAAAATTAATGAATTGTTTATTTACAGCCCGATTTTGGCAATAACGCAATACGGCCCGGAAGAGTACATTGATGGTTCAATAGTTTTCGTCTGCTTCAGTCTAGTTGAAGATCTATTCCCGTGCCTCTTCTTTCTCGGTTCGATTGTATTATTTTTCTTATTTCCTTTAGCAATATTGATAATTGTCTATGTTATGATTGCTAAAACATTAATCGATCATCCAATGAGTGCCGCTATATGCGGTTCAAAATCAATAATACCATCACAAAATGCAATAAAACACCGTAAACAGGTCATATTAATGTTAGGTACTGTAGTTTTAGCATTCTTTATATGTTTATTACCGTTTCGTGCATTAACATTTTGGATAATTGTAGCACCAGCGGGTGCAAATTTCGAATTAGGCTTCGAGAATTATTATAATCTCTTATATTTCTCACGTATTATGTTCCATATAAATTCAGCCGTAAATCCAATATTATATAACATAATTAGTTCGAAATTTCGTAATGGCTTTCTACGTTTATGTGGTGCAAAATTAACGAAATTAAAACATCGCAACAAAAGCGAAATTACACGTAAAAGTACAAATTCATCAACGAATACATCATCACAACAAACCTCCGATTCATTTCTACAAAATAAACGCCATTCTGGACGCACTACGAATAGTTTAAAAGAGATTAAAGAAGAAGAACCACTGCCGAATATTTCACAGAAGACTGATGTTTATGTCAGAGCTTCAACAGGTGGTAGTGGTGGTGGTGGACAAAAATTGACCAGTGGTGAAGTTTATGTTTAGATGAGAATTTATTGACAACAACAACAGCCACAACGAAAATAAACCAACTGCCAACTGGAAGACTTAAATTAGAATCTATTTTCTTACAGGAATATGTACAGGGACAGGGTAGTAATCTTGACTGAATACCAAATTATAGCTCAAATAGCTCCAATTCTGTTTTTTTGTCTAGTCGGTGTAATAATAAAGCACAGAAATTTTACTGCTCATACGAGATATACGCATGTAATTGATGTTTTTTTAAAGACAATTAATTAAAATTATAACGTCTATTTATTAAATAAATGTGCTACAAATGTATTGCATGGTTTTATTTCAATTATTTTTTTTCAGGATAATTTTAGGACTAAAATATTGCCGACGATGTAACTTACATACTGATCACTGGTGTTAGTCTAACAAAAAACACCGTAACGCTACTTTCCAACTTTTCTTCTTTTAACCGGAATAAGGGCAACGGAAATAATATTTAAGACATGGCGAATCTTGTTTACTTATTAACGTACATCCTAACAATAAATTACATCTTCTACCAAAAATTAAAGACAAACACTCGTTTTTCTCTTGTGAAAATCTCATTCTAATTAACTCAATTCCATTAAGCCTCAATTAGTGTGCACGTATATGAGTAAAATTGGAGAGTATTACAACGAATCCAATTGACCTTTATTTGATTTCAACATTCTTAACAACGGCCAAGGGAATGGCCTCTTTTAATGCAACGAATTCCGAATTTCCAAAGGGATTGATATATTCTCTAATAATAGAAACCTAATCAATGAGCTAATTTGGAATTGTAATGGAACTATACTTGAAGAATTATTTCAATTTAAATTAATTATTTACGAACAAATAGACTATTTCCTTACTGATTAAAATTTATAGTAAATTAAATAAGAAAGAAGGGACCCAAATTAGGGAGTTTAACGTATCGTTTCCTACTGTACGTTTAATCGTACTGAATTTAAATAAATATCTAATTGTCATTGTTGAAAACGTTTGTGATTGTTGTAATAGTTGTAATTATGCGATAACCACAAATAATTAGGTAATTTGATGATAATATAGTGGTTTATACAGATAAGACATTTGCAATAATTACATAAATATAGCACTTAATCCTAATTCGTAAATTTGCAATATTGGGTGTTTTTTTGTATGTGGCAATTTTTGTGATTAGTTAGTGAACGCGTGAGCGATTACAGTTATTCCTATCATATTATTAACTAGAAAGTATTTACCTAGATTATTATTATTTCACAAGCGATTTGAAAAATATTCCAAGAATTTATAAGAGAGTCTTTGGAGATCGTTTCACTAAAATTTGAATCTGGCAGCTCATCGCTAAGTTGTTCAAAAAACACTCGTTTTAGATATTGTTGCGATTTTAGAAACGAGTTAAGCAAATCAAATCACTCAGAACGACTCAAAGATGCTTCACTCGTGATTTTTTTTCAGATTTCTTGATTGCATTCTAGCATAAATGCGCAGTATTCTGAGTTATTTGAATGTGTGTTGCTCATTTTAAGAAATCGCGACATAGAAATAAGCGTTTTTAACCAACTTTCAAATGCGTTACGAGGTCCAGATTTCACTAAAATGATCTCCAGGGATCCTCCTATAAATCCTTGGAATATTTCTCGAATTATTCGTGAAATTATGACAATTGCCGTAAGAACTGTTTACTCCCATCTGAATAATGTTGTATTTATAGGAGTATTCTTGGTGACCTTTGGTGCAAAATTAGAGTCGCCGAACTTGTTTGGAATTCAGACAATATTGCGATTTTCCAAAATGATCTGAACAAATAAATTAGACAATTTAGAATTGACTGCATTTTAGAATAAAATACAAAAATATAAACTAGGCGTTAGATGCATATTTAGATTTAGTTGAGAATATAAATTGTGGGCATGTTAAAGATATATTTTTAAAGAATCTAAAACGTACTATCGATACTGGTGGCAAAATTTTGTAAAATCTTATTTATTATAATAGCTTTTTGTAAAAATCAATCGGGATGTGTATAATGTGTTGCATATCCAGCCACTATACAGTTGTTGCCAGTTTTATAAATTTTCCCTAAATTATAAACGATTTTCAGATGATTTTTAAACAATTAGCACGTCATTTTTACATGCAAATATGCAAAAAAATCGCTAATCCAAAATTTTAAGAAATCCTAAAGAATTTTAATCAAATTAAATTTAAAATAGATAAAGTATTTGGCAACAATGCACGGAACCAATACAAATATAACCCAACGACATAAACTTACAAGGATCGCTAGATCCCTATACAACAATGTCGCCCATTTTAACCACGAGATCTGCCTCTGTGTGACGTGGTATTGCGCACAAGCAAATGTTGGTCCGCATATGGGGAAATTTTGACAGTTGTTTCTCGCTCTTTCTATCTTATGAGTGTGTCGTTCAACAGGG
>JACDRQ010000919.1:0-14624 GCA_013841215.1 Hycleus cichorii
AAGGGCAAGTAGTACAACTCAGTTTTAACCGGCAAAAATCTGAATTTCTAGCTCGCCCTTGAACCCGCGACAACCGCAGATAGATTTTTGAAAAGAGCATTTCTTGTAGCCCCGAACGGTTCTTTCCGTTTTTCAAAATATTGATACAAATTTGAATTACAGACGACAATTTAACATGTTTTTTGTACAATTTTTGGACTTTTTAAAATTTTACGCTCATAACTTGGCCAATATTGATTATTTTGCTAAAATTCTTATACTGTTGGATAGCAAATAAAAGGTTCTGTTCAGAGCTTTAAAAAATTTTCCGATTCCACTGTTAGTTTTCCGGAAAATTAAGAAAACTTCTGTAAGCTACAACAGGTTTTCTTCTACACTTTTTATCTTACAGCAGTGGTTTTTCTGGCACTGTTTTTTCTTATTAAAATTGATTATTCTGCATTAAAATACAGACGGTTAGGTAGATAATTTTGTTCTTTTTCCAATTAGCCCATGATGTTGATTTTTCGAAGAAAAATGTTTGTGTGTTATCAAGCAAGATAACCCACCATACACGTAGAAAGTGCGAGTTTGCTAAATCGAATTATGTCTCGCTTTGGATTGAGTATCGATGATTCCACAAACTTTCGATTTGGCAAACCCGCACTGTTTACGTGTAAGGCAAAATTACGAAGCTGGATTTCCACTCAATTTTCTTCGAGAAATCAACATTTTTTCTAAAAATAATGGGTCAATCGGATAGAGCACAAAGTTGTCTACACAACCGTATGTATTTTAAAGCAAAATAATTCATTTTAATAAGTGAAAATAATGCCAGAAAAACTACTTGGTTTTTCTGCGATAATTCAGACAGTTATCAAAATCTCAAAGAACGCCTTCTATTTTGTACTCCGTCTTTGTATCAGCTTTCGAATGAGGGGTTGATAAAAACTGTAGAAGAAAACTTCTTTTAACTTACAGAAGTTTTCTTAATTTTCCAGAAAACTAACTAGTTATCGAGGTTCTAAAATTTTCGTGGTTATTTTGAAAGTTTTTATTAAAAATTATACAGAGTCTATTTTAATTGAAAATTTATTCATTTAAACAATTATTTATTGGTTTATTCAATAAAATACATAATTTTATTGTTATTTTAAATATTTATTTACAAATTTTATTTATCAGCTAGTACACTATTTTTTTTTTAACTGGAATATGCGGGGTTGTATCAAAGATTTATTTTTTCTGCCGTTCAAATGATTAAGTGTTTTAAATATACTAGATGGTACATCTTGAAGATTTTCACACAATTCTCGCAATTCTTGAACATGGGTCAACCCATTCTCTAAGATGATAGCACGTTTAACAGGTAATTTCTCTTCTTCATCAGAAGATTGGTCGTAGTTTTTCCTAACTTCATCAAGAATTTCTGCGTCGGATTGTTCTCCACAAACTGCAACATTATCGTCGATGGTTAAGTAATCTTCTGGCAAATCTTGTATTTTCGATGTAAATCCAGCCTTAACAAAGCACCTGAAAATGGTTGTCGGTTTGACTTGATCCCACGTGATATCAAAGCCTACAGAATATCCATTTTGAATGGTCTTTCTTTATCCATACTTTCACATAATTTTTTCTCTAAAGCACATCTATAGAAATGTTTAAAATTTTTAATCATTCCTTGATCCATTGGCTGGCAAACTGAAGTAATGTTTGGTGGAAAATAGTGGACTTCAATGTTTTGAAGTATCGGAATATGATTGTGGGCTGGACAGTTATCGATGAAAAACCTAACGTTTCTTCCTCGCCTCCTGAAGATTCTATCTAACTTCAGCAACCAGGATGAAAAAAGCTCACTCGTCATCCAAGCCTTCCTATTAGCTTTAGTTTTGACGTTTTTAAAGCACCGTGGGCTGGCTGACTTCCCAATAACAAGTAATGGAAGCTCTCTTTGCTTAGCTTTCCGCTGCTGCAAGTTTCACCTTTAAATAAAAGTGTTGAATCGGGGGTACACTTATAAAAAAGTTCTAATTCGTCGACGTTGTAAATATCTCGAGGGTGTTTTCCTTAAATCTTCCTTGATAGATCACGTTTCCATTCATCTGCCTTCTGCATGTTGACACTTCCACTTTCACCACAAATTTTCTTAAAAACAATGTCATTTCTATCTTTAAAATTAGTCAGCCATCTAGTACTAAACTTGAAATTAGGTCTGTTTAAACGCTTGGCAAATTCCGCAGCTTTTGCTTGTACCATTGGACCGCTTACAGAGCTTGTTTAAACCATTTCGATGTCACTATTGGCCGGTGGTCTAGCTCTTTTTCTGCTACCAGTATTAGAAGAAGCTGCAGCGATGATGTTTTCTTTGTTTTTTAAGAAATTAGAGAGCGTAGATAGCGCAATCCCAAAATTTCTGGCAATTTCGGATTTTGACTTTTCACCCTTCTCAACTTCTTCAATAATGCTAACCTTTTCAGCAAGCGTCAAAGATTTAAACTTTGCTTGATGTGATTTCTTTAAGGACATCGTACTGGCACTATTCTCTACAAAAGTAAAACTTCCAGTCTAACTTCAATCAGATTTTATGTCCCTTTATATACTATATATTCATTGGTGGAAATTCCCACTCCGTTTCAGGTACCTAATGAACAGATTATCGATTTTAATATTCCATTCTTGGAAAAATCCTTCAGGAAATTCCAAGTTTGGGCGTTGTCATTTTTAGTTATCAAGGTTCTACTGTAAAACGACTATGACCGTAACTGCGTTAAAAACCAGAAAAAAAATGCTGATACTTGACATAAGAAATAAAAACTGAAGGTGTGGTGTTAATCATAAAAAGAAGTTTGACATTACAAACGCCTCAGATATATGATAAAGCAGTCTGTAATTAGGATGAGGCCCTCTATCCGGTAGTAGATGAAGTAAACCACTCGTAAGAACAACAATAATTTGTTTTTCATAAATATCTCGAAAAACTAACAATGCGATCTGAAATTCATTGAAAAATAAGCAATATTGGCAAAGTTATGAACGAAAATATAAAAAAACATGCCTCCGGTTTTTCTTTTGTAACTCTAGACTACGTTCGAATTGCCAATAACCCGATAATCCACGACACTCTACTTGAAATGCTCTTTCAAAAGCCGTTTAGATCATTAAAATCCATTGGAAATCGCACGAAATTTCTTGGTTTGAAAATTGCCTCAAAAAGTAGCCTGGGTGACGGATGCCCTTAATATCGGACAAGTTAACAGGAAGTAAAACAATCATTTCAACATACAAATAATTTGTGATTATATTGATTTTCTTGTCTGTTTGTTGAGTATTTTACAAAGATTTAAGCCATCTACGATTAAATCTAGAACGTTTCTTGTTAAAATTTCCTAAATAATAAGAAAATTAAATTTCACGTAATTTAACAATAACATTTAAAAATTTCAATAAATTAAAAACAGAAACAAGCAATCCGATAGAAAGGAAGAAATTCCTTTGATTTTGTTTCGATCAAATCGACACATTAATTTCTAATTTATTTCACCTACTATATACAAAATTATTTTTCTAAATCTTCGGTCCACTTTAAATCGGTTGTTTTAGTTGTAGAACTTGATTGTTCTTGTGTTTCACTAAAGAAATCATCATCGAATGGATCATTCTCTCTGGCAAAAATATTTACAGATTCGGATTTCTTCAATTGTTGCATCATCATCATCATCATTGCATCACCGTTTGAAGTGAGTCGATTGAATTTCTTTTTCCTTACCGATGGATTCGTTGTTTTTGTTGTTGTAGTTGTCATATTGAAAGAATCAACTTCTTCATCAAAATCACCACCATTATCATCATCGACATCAAAATCATCATTAATTTCCTCTTTAATACTTGAAATATTTGTATCTTCGATTTGTTCGGTTTTTATATTGTGTCCCGGTGAAAAATCGTCTTCAAATAATGATTTTAGTGATGGTGATGACGATTGGTGTTGTGATTTCTTTTTTAGTAGAATTGTCGGTGATTCCGCCCCAAAATCACGATCGTAATTGAATTTAGACGCGGCTTTTTGGTTGTCTTTATCTGTCGTTTTGGTAGTTGATGTAGATACGGGACTGTCTTCAGAAGTTGCAACAAAATCATTCTCAAATAGTGATTTTGGCGATTTTATTGTAGATTTCCTCGGAAATGTACTCACAGCAGCCAGAGACTCATCTTTCAATTTCTTCCTCGATAAAGTGGCACTTTTTCTACTAACCGATGATGGTGGTGGCGGTTGTGCCGGTGATGCTTCCCTAAAGTAAGGACGACTCTTATGAATCGATCGTATTGCAACATTACCGCTACTAATTTCAGATTTATGCCGATGTAGACCAGTTACCGGTTCGGAATATTGTGAATCGCGACTACGCGACCGCCGATTCGGTTTATATCGCCGTTCCCGTTCACCATCACTACTACCCGACATCAAATAATGTCGTGATTTGATTTCGCCAGTTTTTCGATCCATCTCTGAGGCACTACTTGGTCGTTTCCAATTGCGTTTACTCAAATGTTGTTGTTGTTGTGCTAACGGTGGTGGTGGTGGCGGCGGTGGAGCCGGCATACCATCAATATCATTGGGATAATCATCCTCCCATGGTGATTCTTGTGATTCACCGCTACGATTACAATACCGATCACCACGCCATATATTCGGATCCATCGGATATCTACTGGGATAACGGGCTAATTCCGGTTGTTCCCAATCGGGACAACACCAACGTCCCCGCCGATATCGACGTTCATCCCAATCATCCATCCAACGGTTTTGTTCGTAATCACGCCGGTGATTATGGAAACGTACAGTACGATCATAATCGTAATCATCATCATCATCATCACCGTCATCGTCGTCATCATCATCCTCCCAACTATCGGTCGGGTGGCGGCGTAATTTCTCAAATTGTTGCACATGCCGGCCGGTGTGCCAACGTCGGCTTCTCGGCTCGTCCTCCCAAGGGCTGACATCGCGCGAACTCGACGAATGACCACCGCCACCGCCGCCACCACTGTAATGTTTACGCCGTCTTGGCCGTTCGTAGCATTCGTAATATTCATCATCGTAACTATCAGTCGATCGACGATTGGCTTGGTGGAATTGTAATTTAGGCTCGGCTGAGGTATCCCACCAACTCTCCTGTTGTTGTTGCTGTTGTTGTCTAATATTCCGTTTTTTATACCAACGATCGTTACCACTAGCTCGCCATTCTGGTGGTGAACCGTTACCGAATTCTTTCGAATCGCTCGACCAAGGCGATACGCCTTCTTCACTGTGTAGTGTTGTTGTTGTTGTTGTTGTTGTTATTGCCGCTGTTGCAACCGGTGGTAATTGTTTCGGTTGTTCTTCTTTAATTTGGTTTTGATCGAAAATCACCCAAGAGTCGCCAGTTGCACTATCTTGCGTTGTGAGTTTTTGTTCAGAATTATCATTTTCAGGGGAACTACCGCTAACTATATCCGATAATGAGCCGGAATTCATGTCTGTTTGTTGTTGTTGTGGCGGTTGTTGAGGACTCTTCACTACCACCTCGGCTTTCTCTAAATTATACTCAATCAAATTATATTTGTCTTTTTTATCAACATCTACATCATCATCATCATCATCATTAATACATTTTTCTTTATTCAAAATATTCTGTTCTTTTACTATATCATCTTCATCATTGGGTTCATTATCAACATCATTGGTATCTTTTTGCTCATTTGTGCTCAATTTCAGTTCACTTTCTACAATTTCCCGAAGTGCTGCATATTTATCAGCTGTTGTCGTTGTTGTTGTTGTTGTAATTGTGGTGATTGTAACTGTATCACTATCAGTTTCAGTAGTTTTATCATTTCTATCCAATTGTTTTAATAATTCCTCCTTTTCCTTCTTTTCTTGCTGTAATTCCTCCGGTTCCGTATCGATTTTAGTCTGTTTGATTTCCTCCTGGATTAATTCCCGAAATACAGCATAACGATCGTATGTTGTTGTTGTTGTTTTTGTATCATTATTAAAATCATTAAAATTGGTAGCAAAATCGGCTTTAAATGCCGGAAATTCGTTTGGATCACACGTTTTTGTCTGTTCTTCTAGTGGTGGTGTTGTTTTCGATTTAATAAAATTTGATAAATAATTCGTCAATTGTACCAATGTCATGTTACTTAATTGATTTGCTGGTATATTCAATTTTGTTGCTAATTGATTTAGTCCACTTAATGTAAGTTGACTTAATGTTATATCTAAATCATCTAAATTTAAATCGACTTGTTTTTGTTCTATATCGATTGGTGTTAAATAATCTTCATCGCTTGATTGTAAACTTGCTTGTTTTTTCGTGCTATAATCAAGTGATTGTTGTGATTGTTGGACGGTAATATTACCAAAATCACTATCGAATTTTGTTTTTCTAACAGGCACAGGTAAAGGTGGTGTCTTCTCAATATTATTATTGTTATTATTAGTATTACCATTATTATTATTGTTATTGATAGTGTTAAATTCTAAATTATTTTGAGCACCTCTATAAATATATTCATATAAGGGTTGTTTATCTTTATCAATAGGTCGTGGTGGTGGTTTTACTAGCATCTCATTTGTTTGTTTCTTTGGTGGTAGTGGTGGTGGTTTAATCTGTTGTTGTGTTGTTGATAATGGTCGTGGTGGTGGTTCTGGGGCACATTCTAATGTTGTTTCTGAAACTACATCAAAACTTACTTCTTGTTGTTGTTGTTTATCAAATAATGGATCACTATTTAAATTATTAGTGATTCGATCAAAACACTTTTTAAAATCGTTAAATTCAACATTCTCAAATTGTTCCGATTTAATAAAATCACTATCAGCGAATGGATCGTTTGTTACAAATGGATCTTCACCGAATGGATCTGTTGTAAAATCATTTGTTGGTTGTGATTTAATTGTGGTACTAGTTTGTGGAAGTGTTGAATTAAACAATAATGGTTCAGTTTGTTGTTGTTGGGATTGCGATACTAAATCCTTCAATACTTTCTTTGGTGGATTCTTCAATTCTTGAAAGAAATGCTTTTTATCAACATACGGCTTACTACGTCCAGTACCTAATGGATCCAATTCAGTAAAAACATCAAATTGTGACATAATTTCTTTCTTTGTTAGTTCATGTTTATCATCTTTACTTGCTTGTTGTTGATCTTTTAGAGTTGATGGTTCTTCAAATAAACTATTGGTGGCGGTAAACCAATCATCATCATCATTGAATTCACTTTTTGTTGTTGTTGTTGTCGTCGATATTACCGCAGGCGGTGGTGGTGGTAATGGTGTAGATGATGTTACTATAGCTGAACTACTGA
Organism: Hycleus cichorii; assembly: GCA_013841215.1. Taxonomy (NCBI): domain Eukaryota; kingdom Metazoa; phylum Arthropoda; class Insecta; order Coleoptera; family Meloidae; genus Hycleus; species Hycleus cichorii. The sequence goes on from JACDRQ010000919.1 coordinate 7,327, forward strand.
TCAAATCGTGTAAAACATTACTTTTAGTTGTTGTAGTTGTTGAATCAGTTATTGCACGATTTGAACGATCTCTTCCCGACGATGGAGGTGGTGGTAATATTGGTTTCTACAATTATTTTATTAATCAAATACCACCCTTTTTTTAAACGTATCTACTGCACAAAACTCCTATTGGGAATATATTTTAAGGATTTATAGGGGTGAATATTTTAGCAAAAATAAGACTAGTACTTCACTAAATCTAACTTTTGAATAGGCAACAATTGCCAAGAGGGTTTCTCTCAAGTGTTGAATTAAGGCTGTCGTTCGAAGTAAATATTTTTATGGGAATCCCCTTCGGTGAGAATATCTCGAAAACGTCAAAAGATACCTAAATTGTAAATACGTCATTCGATTCAAAATACTGCAATACTGCAATACTGCAATGAAACCATATTTTTCACTTAAGGGCAAGGTGGACATCTTATAGTTTTAACCGGCGAAAATGTGAATTTATAACTCGCGATTTCTCGCTCGTTTTTGAGACTACGACAACCGCAGATAGATTTTTGAAAAGAGCACTTCTTGTAGGCCCGAACGGTTCTTTCCGTTTTTCAAAATATTGATTCACATTTGAATTACAGACAAAAATCTAACATGTTTTTCCGAATTTTTGTATAATTTCTAGTATTTTCTCTTATAACTTGGCCAATATTAATTATTTTGCAAAAATTCTTATACTGTTAGATAGCAAATAAAAAGTACTTTTCAAATATTAGTTTTCCGGAAAATTAAGAAAACTTCTGTATGCGACAACACGTTTTTTTTACAATTTTTATCTTACAGCATTGATCAAAGCTGATCGCAAAATTTCCTGAAGATTTGAAAAGAACTTTTTATTTGCTATCTAACAATATAAGATTTTTTGCAAAATAATTAAAATTGGCCAAGTTATAAAAGAAAATACAAGAAATTGTACAAAAATACGAAAAAAATATGTTGTTAGATTTTCGTCTGTAATTCAAATTTGTATCAACATTTTGAAAAACGGGAAAAACCGTTCCGGGCTATAAGAAATGCTCTTTTCAAAAATCTATCTTCGGTTATTGTAGTCCCAAAGACGAGCGAGAAATCGCTAGTTGGAAATTCACATTTTCTCACATTTTCGCCGGTAATAATTCAGAGATGTACTCTTCCCTCTTAATAGGGAATATTGCATATTTTACTTTCTGATTTTAATTCTAATCGAATGTCTTTGTTGCATATTTTGATTGAATGGTGAAATTGAGGGGAATTTTGATAATATGTTTTAGAGCTAACAGTTTCTTAAATATTTTGACTTTTGGTGAAACGTTTATTATTAGAGAGCTCAACTGGAAAATTTATAACTCAGAAACTATTGAAGACTATAATTTGATATTTGAGTAGCAAAGATAATATATTTCTGTCATGATTGAATTATCTTCTGCTGTTTAGTTAACAATTTTCAATTCTATTGTCACAATTAACACTTTAGCGATTAATTATTTCTAAAATTTTTCAAAGAAAAAGAATAAAAGATTAATAAATTCATTGAAACAATAGGTATTTTTTAGAGGTAGTAGATGATTTTAGCATATAGGGTACAGTCCCCTAATCGAACCACTATTCTTTTATAGTTAAAAATATGGTGTAAAGTGCATTGAATGAAATCAATTGCGTATTTTCTCTTTTCTAAAGTAAAGTTTACCTGACCTGACTGTATACATAATGTGTAGCATTTAATTTACTTTTGCTTTCAAAATTTGTAAAAAATCCAACGAATCACTGCGTACGTACAAATAATTTTAAGAAATAATCTGATAATTGATAAAATAACCCAGCAAACATTTTGGTCTGTATTATTTTTAGACTCAAATAGTTTTTCAAATAAAATGCCGCATGATAAACAATTTTTTTGAAAAGCTGACCAATATACACATATGTACCGAAGTAATCCTTATTGCAATTCACAATAAGTATCGATTCGAAAAGTATTTCAAAGTTCTATAGAGTAATCCCTAGAGAACACCTTAGCAAAATTATAACTTTGTAAATCATTTGGAAGTCGATCAAAAGACGCTCGTAAAATTACTAATTGTAATTGTAAATTATTCAGAACTAAAAATTAAAGAGAAACGGTTTGGAAAATACTCGAGTTTTTCCAAGATTTTCGTATACAAGTCTTTTAAATTGAAAAAACGTCAGGGACGGGCGTTTTTTGGCCAAATATAAGCTAATTTTACTAACATATGGGTTTGATTTAGAGATTTCCTTTTATTTAATTAATAAATCCCACATTTTGAAAAATTATAGATTCTTGGTTTTCAAAAATATTTTCAAAATTAATTTTATTTGCTGTCTAACAGTTCAAGAATTTTTGTAAAATAATCAAAATTGGCCAAGTTATAAGAGAAAATATAAGAAATTGTACAAAAATACGAAAAAAATATGTTGTTAGATTTTCGTCTGTAATTCAAATTTGCGTCAACATTTTGAAAAACGGAAAGAACCAAAAAAGTCGCTATAAGAAATGCCCTTTTCAAAAATCTATTTGCGGTTGTTGTAGCTCCAAGGACGAGCGAGAAATTGCGATTTTGAAATTCATATTTTCGCCGGTCAAAATTGGTCTAGCTACTCTTCGGCCTTAAATAAGTCTATCGAATGCAAATTTTAAATTTACAACCAAAGGGGAAAGAATATGAACGTCCTCCCAACCGACACCCTTCATATAGAAACATTTTTGTGAATAAATTGAAATGTAGAAATCTTTCGCCTCCGATAGACACCCTTAATATAATGCATGGTTTTTGCAGTTTGTCCTTTAGACCTCGGAAAAAATTAAAAAAGGTACCAGCCTAGATTAATCGTGAAGAAATTGAAATGTAAAAATCTCTCGCCTCCGATAGTCGGTCATTGTTCGTTCACATTAGCTTAGTATAGGGCTTTAAACCAGTCGATCTGGAATTTTTTTTAAGCAGATGGATTTTATAGAGCCCGAGTGAATTATTATTTATCCACAGTATAATAAATGTGTCCTTGATGTAAAATGAGTGGTCCTTAAACGATAAATTGGTAGTTTACACGGTCGAGACTTCCAGAACTTTTGAAAACCACTAGTGTAGTCTCTTAAAACGATTCAAAATACATTTAAGGAAAAACAAGCTTACAATACTTCGACACATGTTTTTATGATGAGATCAATGAGATAAATGGAAGTGCATTTCCAATGAAAGTGCATTTCTAATGCCCCATCAATTGAATACAATTTTAGAGTAATTCTAGAATGTAGAAGATTATTTATGTCCTAATGAGAATTTTACAAGGAATTCTAAACAATTTACTGAATTGTTACTTCAAAGTGTCTATTTGTATCAACTTATCTTGAGTGGACAGTAATAGGGTAGTTCTATTATGATTATCATTAATAGTTATTTATACAACAATTGCATTATGGGGCAAATAAGACGCGAGAGATAAATTTCCTCGAGCGTCTTATTTGCCCTTAATGCACGAGTTGTATACAAGATTTTATCCAACACCAACCACCAAGACTATTTTAAAGAGCTTTTATTGTTAAAAAATATCTGTCATTGTCAATAAATTTTTTTGACAGCTAAAAAAATTGTATCATGGAGGCCTGTTTCTTGGTTGTCATGGAAATGTTACTATGCCGACCAATAGGAATAGAGTATTCTAGTGAATTATGAGATATAAATTCACTCTTTTAATTCACTATGTTTTATAGGGTACATAATTCAACTAAAATCCGTGTAATAATGACCTCATAATACAATGGTGTTGGATAAAATTATACAGAGTGAGCCAGGTGGTTGGCCTATTAGAACTATCAGAAGTTCCAGTTGATGGAAGTTTCTGAATTTTGGTATGCACTCGTTTTTCCACCTGTACTATATCTGGAAAGTATTTTCCTTGTTCTATCAAGCCCCTGTGAATAGGGTAGTGCACCCTACTTTCTTATTTTAAATGGAATGGTATATTTTTTATTCCATATTTAGATTCTATGATGAAAATGAAATGGACTTTGATAACATGACCTATAGTCATATAGTTTTTCAGGAATTTCGACTTTTTCAGAAAAAGATTTCCAATTTTTTTCCAGTAACAATGGTACCGTCGAAAAGGTAATGAAGTAATCTATAAATTGTAATACACTTTATACAAAAATAGTTAATTTTAACAGATAAAAATAATAGGGGAAAATTCATCACATTTCCCCACTATAAATTTCCAATAAATTTTCCAAATTTTAATCTCAAACTATTCTCAAATTAATCTGATATTCATTAGCTTTGAAGCGAGCCCCGATTCAGTCGTCTAAATTCAAAACTATACGTAAAAAAATCAAATTAGTAAGTCGAAACCTTTCATCAATTTTCCGGAAAAATAACAATGCGATCGGAAAATTTCTGGCAGATTTGGAAAGCGCTTTTAATTTGCCACATGTTGAGTGAAATTCATTAGAAAATGAGCAATATTTGCCAAGTTATGAGGGGAAATATAAAAAAAAAACTGTAAAAAATGCCAAAAAACATGCTTCTATATTTCCTTCTGTAACACTAGATTACATCCGAATTTCAAATACCAACTTCCCTGCTTCTTGAAATGCTCTTTCAAATGCCGTTTAGATCATTAAAATCGGTTGGAAAATAAAAAAGTTATCTTGTTTTCCAGTTGGTGTACATATGTAATCATTCCCCTTAACATAAAAATAGCACAGCTGAGGAGGCGAATAACTAGTCCTATTTCAATTTTTATACGATCGCTATCCGAGAATAACATTTTTCAAGTTTTTTCACAACATGTTGGAAAACAAAAAAATTACAAATTTCAGCGAATCCGCAAGTCATTTTCAGTCAATTTATGTAAAAAGTTGATTCACGAAAATTTTGAGATTTTTGAAAAAAGTTGTTTTTTCTCTATTTTTCCCGTAAGTTACCGGTTCCTGCTTTTGCTAAAATGTCTGGGAACCCCCTTAAAATATCAGTTGTATTCTCTGGAAATCAACAGTTTCTCTTCTATCTCAGTTTTTACAATTCTATCGTATGTAGAATTGAAACGAGATAAGAATAAAGCAATTTCCAGTGTTGTCAAGGTAACGAATCATTAAAAAGTTACAGAATACTATTGCGTTTCTAATCATTAGATAATTAATAGGAGTTTTGCGCAATAAATACGTTAAAACAGAAAAGTTACGTACAGTGTATGTTGTAAAACTGTCACCAAACGGATCCACCATTGTCGTTGATGGTGTTATACGCTCCATCTGGTTTAAACCTTGTTGTAAACTATTCAATTCCAATTCTAAATCAACTAAATCAGCAACAGCAGTACCACCACTTGTTGTTTTAGTATCAATATTACTACTACTGCTACTACCACCAGTTTTATTATCGTTCGTTGGGGTACTTTTTGTTTCCTGAGTCATCGACTGTAAATACAAATAAAAATATCAAAAATTTCTATTTTAAAAGACCATTTACTTTAACACTTGATAGTGCACTATCAGAGAATAGTGGTGATGTTGTTGCTGTACCATAACGACTTTTCGCCAATTCAATTTCTTTCTTTTTCAATGCGAAAACAACTTGGAATAGATCGCGCATTGCTATCACAACTTGACTGGCTGCCTTATCGGTTTTAATACCAAAGAAACGATGGCCGGTATCTGGTGAACCGAAAATATAACCGAAAGCTCTAGAATCAGTCATATCTTGGGCAATAAATGAGATTTTATGCACCGGATGATGGTATAGAGAATCCTTAAAATCCGAACAAATTATTGTCAATATTCAATTGTTAGATAATTGGGTAATTACCCCAGTTTTTTCATCTCTTAAACGTAATCCATCTATTGCAATATTGATTGTGATGCGTTGTTTATGTTCACCGGCGGCCCGTATTGCCATTTTCAAATCGGATAATGCCTCTTGACACATACGATCGCCACGGGCCTCGGACACTTCCAAAATGCCGATTAATTTCGCTTTAAAACTCACCCCATCACCCAGGAATCGTGTAGTTTCGTTTTTATCTATTTTACACAATAAACAAATTAATATTCTAGAATATTACGATTGGTAATTCGAGGCAAACACTCACACTTTAATGGACTAGTTTTTTTACGTAATGTTTGCATCTTCTTGCGAAGATAACGCAAAATGTTAGTGGAATTTTTCGAGGAAAATCCGGGCACTTCGTTTTATCCGTCCGGTAGTAGACAATCACATTTGATCACATTGTAAATTGATTTTACACTGCTGCTCATAATAATCGATTCAAGAAATTCGAGTAAAAGTGAATAGGGTTTCTCTTTTAATTAATATCGGATTCTTTAGAAATCTCGATTAATAATACGATTTCTTTTATTACACACGAATATTAAATCATCGTCGTCATATTGAACAAAATTCAAATGCAATCCATTGATCTTTCACCCCGATCCGCCGATCAACAGGGGTGTGTTGTATAATAGAGCAACAGCAGTAAAGGTGTACTGTGAATAAGGGGGTGATACTTGCACATGCTCAGTACTTATAGCGAAATTTATTGATTTTAAACTAAATTACGTGTATATATAGATTGTTCTGACAATATTATTGTTAATTAACACCACCACCATTATTATTATTTAATACTACCCCATTTTATAGAATTATAAAAATCGAACCATTTGTGGACATTGCAATGAATCCAACATTATTCTTTCAAAACCCTTGAAGTTTCAAACATCGCCTATAATCAATTGACACGAAAACAACCACCTAACCTCTATCTCTTCGTTATTTTTGTAAATTTCTCCAATTACAGCAATATTACAGTTATTTAATAGTAATAGAAATATCCAATTCAATTATCGTAGATTTAATTCATAAAATTTGCTAAAAATAGAGATTTTGTAATACAAAAAAAATTCATCTACAAATTCGTTAATTAATTTTACCGTTATATCAATTAGAAAGTAATACACAATTAATTCCACTGCTAATTAGTAAACTGTAAATTAATTGATAAAAATTCAAACATTTTTGTTTACAAACGAACCACTCTTATCAACAACATGCGTCGTAACTTGATCAACTAGTAAATCACTGAAATTTCCAATAATCGCCCATAGATGGCGCCAATTTTCTACAAATCGACGAATTATAATTATAATTTATCAACCGGAATTAATATCAAAAATCAATTGGAAAATAACAGAAATTATCAACACTTACTCAAATAATCGTAAGATTCGATTCATTTTGTTTTATTTGAGTTGTTGTCGTATTGTAGTC
>JACDRQ010000920.1:2212-15257 GCA_013841215.1 Hycleus cichorii
CAACACTGTCAAACAAATGTCAAATTTGAGCGGCAACTCTATTAGATAAACGTCAAATTGTGAATCTAATTGCTGTAATTGGCCAAAATAAAAGGTCTTTTTTAAGGACTTTAGGGCCAAAATTTCGACAAGACGCAATTGGAATTGAATTCTATGATTGATTTTGATGCTATATGTGAAATTTCATAACGATCGGGTCAATATTAGCAAAAGCCCGTAAACGACAAATTTATAAAAAATATTCGGTGGGAAATGAATAATCAGCATTTTTCGAAATAAATTTCAAATTGAATTTATTCCGAATTGCACAAATGTGCAATTATATTGAAAAATAAAATCATTAATTTCCTAGTTTATTTATTTCGATTAGTGACATAACCTCAAATTTCAATTTTTGACAACTGACGGATTGAGATTAAGTTTTCTTTTGTTTATTTCTCTTGTTATTTCCAAATAACAACAGCAACAAATGCCAACGGTCGGTTGATTATTGAGACCAAATAACTGTTGGTTGTTAGAATTTAAGAGAGTGGCAGTGATGAAAAACTGAATCATTCGAAAAATTGGAGCAAGTCAAAGTGGGAGCAAAAAGAATTCATTATTGATTTTTCTTCATGGAACTAAACAAAGACCTGTTGCGCTCATTTGGATGAATTCAACCGACAATCTATCATCATCATCATCATCATCATCTAGTGGAGAAGACGATCAACAAATTGGTCTATTGAGGTGCGTCCAACTCAATTTTCAATCTTATAAAAAGGTAAAAAATTCTCTATTTGAAAATGCCATTAATTAATTGCATTGAATTCGGTTTGTTAGATTTAATCGGATTTTTATAAATTCTTGAACATTGAAAAATCAACAAAGTTTCCAGATGTTCATTTGTTCTAGATGTTCATGTTTTTTTTTCCTATTATATATGGAATTATGGGGATTTGTCGTTGATAATTCCCATAAATTTCCATATTATCACAATTTTTATTTACTCGTTCATTGATTCTATTTTTATAAAAAACCAGCGATAAAAATTGGTGTCATTGAAATAATTTTTCTACAGTTTATATTTTAAAACTATTTCAAATTTACCGGTAAAGTTTCATTGTTTTATTTCTTGTATTTTACCAGGTTACTTGATTTATTTTATTTTATTGTAATTAATTGATTATTTTATTTGTTTATTTTCACTTCTAATGAATCAAACAAAGAATTATCTCTAACAATTTCCTTGAATTTCCAATATTATCGGGTTTTTTTTTACATTTTATAAAATCAAATGAAAACGGTTTAGAACAATTCCAAAATTATTTCAAATTTACCGGTAAAGCTTCATTTGTTTTTACCCCCGGATTACTAGATCTATCATTATAATAAACTATTTATTGATTTTATTGCAGAAATCGACGTAATAGGAATAGTATGGAGGCAAGAGCTGAACATTTACGTTTACGTAATTATCGTACATTATTTACAATAACAACAACAATCGGTGTTGGTTTAATTGTAATGGTATTAAGTTGGTTAATAAAATATCGCGGTGGTTTTTCATGGTCTAATCCAAAATTACAATTCAATTGGCATCCATTATTAATGTTAATTGGAATGCTTTTCTTATACGGACAATGTAATTCTCAATTATAATTTTCAATTTAAAAATCACTCAATATAAATTTAGTAACAAAACTAAATGTTACTAAATTTGTGGAAATATACAGTTGGCCATGCTTTTGACAAGCATTTACACTAAAGTATCAAGCAATCTGCGATTTGATTTAACCAAAGCATAGCCAACTGTATTTAGGTGAATTATTGTAATATTTCATGGCTACAGTAGAATCTCTCTAATATGAATTAAGATTATTCTATCCATTTTGTTTTTTCTAGCAATATTAATCTACCGTACATTCCGGAATACATTAAAGAAACGTCTAAAGCTCGTCCATACATTCATCCATTTGATAACATTCATTTTAATTGTGATTGGTTTAAAAGCAGCCTTCGATTCGCATAATTATGCAAAACCACCAATAGCAAATTTGTATTCGATGCATTCATGGTTGGGTTTAATTGCTGTAATTCTATTTACTGGACAAGTAAAATTTCCAATTTAAAAACTAAATTTCCCCAATTTTCCTTGATTGTTGTTGTAGTTTCTATTCGGTTTTATTAGTTTTCTATATCCTGGCATATCAAGAACCTTACGGGCGGCAATTCTACCAGTACACGCCGCCACTGGTATTGGTATCTTTATCCTTGTCTTAATGACTGTTTTAAGTGGTCTGACAGAGAAAACAATATGGGTTGTGTAAGTAGTTTTCATTAATCAATAAGTTTATAAATAATTAATCGATAAATTTTAATTGACAGATCAAATTATCAAGATTCACCATCGGAGGGAATTTTAGTGAATTTTATTGCATTATTTATTGCATCTTTTGGTATTTTAACCCTGTATTTAGTCAATGAAATTGATTATAAACGAAATAATCTACCGGAAGATGAAGTTCAATTGGCACAAACTCAACAACAACAGCAACAACAGTAAAACAATTGAAAGAAAAATCGTATTCTATAACTTTTTTTTTCTTTGGTATTTCGTTACCGTAACAACGCTCGTGACTGCTATATTCTTGTCTCTATTCAATATTCAATGTTGGAATTGGATAGAGTGAGATAGAAGTTCGCTTCAACTTGCAACTGTCAATCTCTAGCGTTGTTATAGTAACGAATCATCTAAAAAGTTACAGAATACGATTGTTTATTGGAAATGTCGAATTAATGGCCGAATCCCCTCACACACACACGTTAAGCTTTAATTTTCATTTAATTGAAATCAAAGATAATTTGGTGCTATTTTATTTTGTTGTTTTTATTTCTGGATTAATCTTTAAAATGACTGTATCTGGTGTAATTGTTGATAATTGTGGTGTAATTGATGTTTTAAATAAAACTACAATTATAAATAATCCTATCTATAAAAATACAGGCTGTACATATAATGTTTTATGTATAATGTCGTAGCTTTATTCGACCAATTCTATTAAGAAATTTAGTAAAATATGAACCAATTTACGACAAATATCATGGTATGTACGCCTGTATACAAATAAGAATATAATATTGGAAATTGTGGAATATTTAGTAAATGTGAAAGCAGAGATTACAACGTTTTTATTATCAGTCACGTTACTATTGACCTTTTGATCCTAAATTATTATTATCAGATTTTTGGTAATATTCTTTAGTATTTGATGATTGTGTTTCAACAAAAGAATTGGAACAATGTTGAAATTAAATCGGTGCAATTCAGGTTTTTTAATATTTATAACGAAACGATTTTCATCAACAACAACAGTAATACCAACTGCACTAAAGGATTTCCATTTGGAAAATGGCGCAAAATTGGTAAATTTCTGTAATTATTCATTACCAGTTCAATATAACGATCAAACTTTAACCCAATCCCATTTACATACAAGAAAATCGTGTAGTTTATTTGATGTTTCGCACATGTTACAAACAGAAATTACAGGTAACAATTAAATCGATTTAGAGAATTAATTAATTAGTTATTTTATTGTTGTAGGTAAAGATTGTGTAGATTATTTCGAGACAATTTGTACCGCCGATTTGAAGAATTTAAACAACAATACTGGTACTTTAACAGTGTTTACAAACCAGCAAGGTGGCATTTTGGACGATTTAATTGTTACAAAATGTGAAAATGATCGTTTATTTGTTGTATCGAATGCTTCAATGCGTCTACAAGACCAGAAAATCATGTTGGAAGCTTTGGTAAGTTTGAATTTGGCGCCATTTGTAAACAATGCCATCTATGGACGATATGTAGAAATGTCATGCAAATGGCGTCATCTGTTGGTATCTATTGATTTTAGAGACAAATTTTGGTGGTAAATTTGAATTTTTCGTCTTGTAGGAGAGATACAAATTGAAAAATCCCAAAACTGATATCGAATTGAAATTTTTCGATTCAACAGATCGTTCATTGATTGCAATCCAAGGTCCAAAATCACAAGAACTGTTACAAAATTACGTGAATATCAATTTATCGGATTTGTATTTTATGGAATCTTCAATTGTTAATGTTGTTAATTGTAATGGTTGTCGTATAACACGATGTGGTTATACAGGTGAGGATGGTTTTGAAATTTCCATACCATCAAATCGAGTGGCTGAGATTTGTCGGGAAATTTATAAAAAATCCGATGGTTTATTGAAATTGGCTGGATTAGGGGCTCGTGATTCGTTACGGTAAGACGAAATCTTCATCGTAGGCTGTGGCTTTCTGAACGTACGTCTATTCGTTGTTTCAACTGCTTGTCGGTCTATCTAATTCACTGATCAGCAGTTCCGACAAACGGTTGAAATAAGAAACAGACGTACGTTTACAAAACCATAGCCTACACCCTATATTTGCACTCTTATCTGATAACAATTCAATTTTTTTTCAGTCTTGAAGCTGGTTTATGTCTTTATGGTAACGATTTAACCCCAACAACAACTCCAATTGAAGCCGGCTTAACATGGTTGATAGCCAAACGTCGTCGCAATGAAGAATCGGCAAATTTCCCTGGTAATTCAATAATTTTGCAACAAATCCGTAATGGTAGTGATAAGAAACGTATCGGTATAATAATGGATGATAAGAATCCACCGCCTGCTAGACAGAATACGTTAATTTTCGATGAAAATCGTAATGAAATCGGTTGTGTAACGTCCGGCTGTCCATCGCCAACTTTAAATAAAAACATTGCTATGGCTTATCTACCGAAAAATTATATTAAAATTGGTACGCCAGTTTTATTGAAAATACGTGAGAAATTTTATAAAGGTAGAGTGAGTAAAATGCCGTTTGTAATGACGCATTATTATACACGAAAGAATTGAAATGAGTAAATTTTGAAATCAAATTAACCGCCAAATTTCAGTAACCGCCCACTAATAATCTCCATTAATTCAAAGTCTGCTTGATTAATTGAATTGCTTCTGTGCGTATGCAACCAAATATACATTTAAACAAAAATCAATGTAATCGGTAAAAAAAATAATTGGTTATCAAACAATTATAGATTATTCATTAATATCGCGACACAAAAATAATAGAATTGAATAACAAATACGATTCCTTCTTAAATTGTATAATTACGAAAATTTGGTTATTTCTAGTGATTTTCGTTTAACAAAGTTGGTAGTATTGTTTATCGAACTGTCAAAGTGATCTGTCATTTATCTCAATTTTTCACGACATAAAAATAGGTAAAATTAATTATTTTAAACAATTTTTTTTTGAATTAAACCAAACAAATTAATTAATTAACGATGTATTTAAATTAATTAACAATAAATACTCGAATTTTTTCTAATTGCAAACTAATAATAAAAGTTGGGAAATTTTTTAACACAACTCATCCAAGGTTATTTTGTTTTTTTCTCTTTTGTGGAAAATAGCCCCAATCCGAACAAGGGGGCTATCGATCAAGTAAGTTGCACAGTTTCTTAACAAATTCGATTCAATTTTAAATAATTGTTAAATGTGTAGAATCAACGAAATATTGTTAATTTGATTTCAAATCTATTTTTAGACGGATAGTCTGCTTTGTCATTGTTTTTTTCAACGGTTCGTCTTATTAATAAGTGGCCAATTATTACGGGAAAACAAACGAAAAAATGTCACTAAAGCCACGCCGAGTTGATTTCAATACAACATGGGGTGCAATTCGGGAGACAATAAAAGGTGTAATCACCCTCGATCATGTGCCACGTCTCGTTTGGAACGACCGTTTTTCGTAAGTCTCCCCAATCGAATTATTTGTGAAAAACAACAAAACAACCCTCTTACAAATTTTAGGGATGTTTATTCGTTGTGTGTCGCCCATCCGGAACCGATGGCCGATCGTTTATATGCCGAAACCAAACAATATCTAATCGATCACGTCTCGAAATTATTAATCAAAGTCCAAGAGGATGGTGAGGCGAATCTATTAAAGAATTATTACCATTATTGGTCGCAATATTCTGTTGGCAGTCAATATTTACATAGTTTATATTTATATTTGAATCAACAACATATAAAAGCACAGAAATTGAGCGATGCTGAAATCATTTATGGCAATACGGAAACAACAAACGGTGAACAAATGGAAATTGGTGAATTAGCTTTAGAAATATGGCAATGTGGTATGATCGCCCCATTGGGCCAACGTCTAGTCAAATTGTTATTGGAATGCATTGAGAATGATCGTAAATCGAATACAATCAATACGACAACAATACAATTCAATAATAATATGAATCATATAACAATAGAGGCGGTAAGGGGGACGATTTTGAGTTTTGTCGATGTTCAAAGTTACCGTAAGAAAGGCCAATTGCAACTCTATCAAGAATTGTTTGAGGAGCAATTCTTGAATGAAAGCGGTGAATATTACAAATGTATCGCTGCCGGTTTGTTACAAGAGAAGAATGTCAGTCTGTATATGGAGAAGGTTAAAGCGAAAATTGAAGAGGAATTATATCGGGCCCGGCGTTTCCTACATTCGAGCTCGTTAATTAAAGTGACACAACGTTGTGAACAACACATGGTAGCTGAACATTTAGAATTCCTATATAGTGAATGTATGGCAATGGTACAGAGTGAACGTAAAAAAGATTTAGCCAACATGTACGATTTATTGAAAAGCATACAAAATGGTATGTGTGTACTGGTTGATACAGTTTTAGATCATATTAAAACCCAAGGATTGGCGGTAAATTCCTTAAAAATAACTCACAATTAGAGCAATTCTCATACAGGGTGTATCAATGATAATAACCAACCATCCTTACAATAAACACACCCTGTATGATACCATTTATAGTAATATTTTTAGTGATTTTTCGTTTATTCGTGTTGTAGGCAATTGGTAATATCGATGCTGATAATATTCATATAACATTCGTTGAAAATATGTTGAATGTTTATAAAAAATATAAACAATTAATACAAGAAGTCTTCAAATCCGATCAGAATTTTATGGGTGCATTAGATAAAGCATGTAGTTCGATTATTAATCATCGACATGGTAAATCGGTGTGTAAGAGTCCCGAATTTTTAGCAAAATATTGTGATACATTATTAAGGAAATCAAGTAAAGGTATCAGTGATTCAGAGGTGAGTTTTCGGAATAAATCGATTAGTTGTATTCTCTAATTTTGTAAACGATTCGTTACCATAACAACGCTGTCTTACTCTTAATAATCAAATCGTATTTAGAATTGACAAAAGACAAATATGTTGCTGTTGTTGTTGTTGTTATGGTAACAATTTTCAAACAAAAAAAATTTGGAGAATATCAAACGTGTATTGAATCAAGTTACGCCATACGTGATTGATTTATTCCATCTACATAGTTGGCTATGTATTTCATTCTACTAAATCGTGTTGTAGCTTATATTTGAAAATCTAATAGTGTGTATGAATTAAGCTACAACCTTAAGTAACAAAAACATAGCCAATTTTATCATCAATTAGAAACGTATTTCGCTATTTCCAAATTCGAAATAAAAACACATCAATCGATTAGTTGTATTCTCTAATTTTGTAAACGATTCGTTACCATAACAACGCTGAAAGGGAACTTCTATCTTACTTTTAATAATCAAATCGTATTTAAAATTGACAAAAGACAAATATGTTGTTATGGCAACAATTGTCAAACAAAGAAATTGGAGAATACCAAACTTGTATTCAATCAAGTTACGCCATACGTCATTGATTTATTCCATCTACATAGTTGGCTATGTATTTCATTATACTAAATCAAGTAGCTTATATTTGAAAATCTCATAGTGTGTATGAATCAAGCTACAACTTTAGCCAATTTTATGTAATCCAAATCATCAATTAGGAACGTATTTCGCTATTTGAATCAATACAATTTGATTGAATCAAGTTACATCCGATATAATCTGTGATTTGATCAGAATCAATAAGTTGGCTGTGGATTTCGTTACGTGGCATTGTTTTAGAAATAAATATTGAATCTAATTGAAGTGTATGAATCAAGTTACCATCTTGAATAACAAAAACATAGCCAATTGTGTTTTTTTTTAATATTTAATGAAGAAATGATGTTTAATTGTAGTTTTATTTATTTATTTATTTTAATTTTGTTTATAGGTTGATGAGAAATTAGCTGAAAGTATAACAATATTTAAATATATCGATGATAAGGATGTATTTCAAAAATTCTATTCACGCATGTTGGCGAAACGTTTGATCCATCAACAAACACAAAGTATGGACGCTGAAGAGGCGATGATAAATCGTTTGAAACAAGCATGTGGCTATGAATTTACAAGTAAATTACATCGTATGTTCACTGATATGTCAGTTAGTTCGGATTTAAATAATAAATTTAATCTATTTTTAAAACAAGAAAATATCGATTTAGGTATAAATTTTAGTATTTATGTTTTACAAGCTGGTGCATGGCCATTAGGACAAACAACAAATAATCCATTCACTTATCCAAGACAACTTGAACGTAGTGTACAAATGGTAAATCAACTTTAATAGTAGGCTATGCTCTAATGAACCAAGCTACGACTCAATTCCATAGCCAACTATTAAACAAACTATAATATTTTAATAATTATACTTTCTAGTTTGAAACTTTCTACCATAATCGTTTCAATGGACGCAAATTGACATGGTTGCATAATTTATGTCAAGCCGAATTGAAATTGAATCATTTGAAGAAATCCTATCTAGTTACAATGCAAACGTTTCAAATGGCAACATTGTTATTATTTGAAAATACCGATAGTTTAACTTATAAAGAAATTAAAGAAAGTCTACAATTAACATCGGAACAATACCATCGATATGCTGCCAGTTTAATTGAATGCAAATTATTATTGGCCGATTCTACTGTAAGTTGATCAATTTGTGTAAAGTTGTAGCTTAGTTCGTACTATTAACTGTAATGCAGGTACGAACAAAGTTACGACACTAGTTGGTCTAATTTCTATAAAATATGAATCAATCTACGACTCTCCATTATTATTGATTATTAATTGTTATTGAAGGATCTCCAGCCGGACACTGTGTTACGTTTAAATATGGATTACAGTAATAAACGTACGAAATTTCGTATAAATGCAGCGATCCAAAAGGAATCCCCACAAGAAATCGAACAGACAATGAATTCGGTTGAAGAGGATCGTAAAATGTATTTGCAAGCGGCAATTGTACGAATTATGAAATCGCGTAAAGTTCTCAAACATAATGCTCTAATACAGGAGGTATAGAATTTCATTTTCAACTAATCTACAGTCGTATTCTTCAACTTTTTGATGATCTCCACGAATGATTACAAAGTTAGAGAATACGACTATCAATTTGAATTACTAATTTAATTGTTTCGATCTAGGTGTATGCTCAATCGAAAGTATCGTTCGCCCCGAGTGTCCATCTGATAAAAAAATGTATCGAATCACTAATTGACAAACAATATATTGAAAGGACGCCGCATTCAAGTGAAGAATACAGTTATGTGGCGTAAGTTTTTTAAATTATTTTTATTTTGTTGTTTGTTTCGTTTCGTTTTCAAATCGAAATTTGTAACTGGAATTTGATGATGAACTTACTTAAATATTCTCTCTAATTCTTAAACAGAGTCTATTTCGTTCTATTTTACGAATGTTTGTATTATAAAATTTGTAAATAAGTGATTATAACTTAAAAATCTCTTTTTTTTGTATAAAATTGAAACTTTCAATAGAAATCTGGGTTTGAGGTGTTTGTTTTAATCGAAGGAATTTATCAAAATTACCGATTTCTATTAGAGTTTTAATTGTTTTGGAAAATAAAGAGAAAGGATTCAAAGATTAAAATTGTTTCTTTCTACAGTGATAATCGATTTATTTGATTTGTGAGATATTTTTGTAGAAATTCTCGTTTCCTTTCATTATAAAATTAAGTAAATATTTACATCGACTTTAAATTACAATTCTCACACACACACACGAACATTCACACACATTAATATTTACAATAATAAATAAATCATTACTCTATTCTTATATCACGACGTACTGTCCGCAATTGTCGGAATTCATGTTGAACTAAACGCAATAAGAACAACAAAGCTAGAATATCGGCAATCATCAACATAGCAAAAACATAATCCCAACCGTAACTCGAAACGAAACCGGCCAATAGTGGACCAACAGCAGCACCTACAAATGCCCCAAATAATTTTGTGAAAACACACGGTTTATTTTGGAAAATTCACCAATAGATCCGGTACCATCGATGATCGCCGTCACTGTGGCCAATGCCTTGGAATTACCATCCAGACAGGAATGTGTACCCAATTCTGCTGATACAGCCGTTGTTATCAAAGCATATGGCCCATTCACCAATAAACCAACAATAATCAATAAAATCATATTGATACCAATATTAATTATGCCGAATTTCTGATAGATAAACATCTACAATTACATTAAATTATATTCTAAATTAAATTAAAATAATACCATCGTATTCTCTAATTGTTTGAAGGATTCGTTACTATAGCGTTGCCATGGTAACGAATTGCTAAACAGTTAGAGAATACTACAAATAGTTCTAATTGTTTGAAGGATTCGTTACTATAGCGTTGTCATGGTAAACGAATTGTCTCAAACAGTTAGAGAATACTACAAATAGTTTAAATACCATAGGAGCGGCTAATGCTAACATTCCAACACATGTAGTTGCCGACATGCCGCTATGATCACTGATGACACCGGCTAAAATTGCCCCAATTATACCACCAATATCGAATAATGTTGACAAATCGGCACTTAAAGTTGCTCCCATTTTCGCTACAAAAATTCAAATTCAATCCAATCTATCAAACTTTTATTGTCACTTTTGTTTGTTTTTTCGACATGTGACAATAAAAGTTTGTCAATTATTGTAAAATATTTGTACTTGAAGCATTAACATATGATGGTAACCAATAGAGGAATGTATAACTGACTAATTTCGAAAAGAATAACGATAATGAGAATTCGATAACGCCCGGTATACGACAAGCACCCAAGAAACCAATGGCAACTTCACACTGTTGTTCGTGGTGTTCGTGTTGTTGTTGATAATGTTGTGTGTGATTTCGTAATAAATGCGTATGTTCATTGAGACGCCGTTGAATCTCCTTAAACAACAACAACAAATTCACTAATTTTTTAAACTAATCATTTATTTAACATAATTGTAAATAAGCAGTGGTATTCTCTAACTTTCCAACGATTCGTTACTATAACAACCGGGATAACCTGTTTTATACTTGTTGTTATAGCAACCAGTCGTCAAAGAGTTGAAATTAAACAGGTGGCTAGATTGGATAGAATACAGATAGGAAACAATTGAAATTAAAAACAAAGAAAAACTTACAAAATCATCAGCCGGATAGTGATTTAATCTTGCCTAAAAATATGTGTTCCGTTTTTAAATTTTTCGATAAAATTTTGAAACAAAACCACAATGGAATGAACAAAAGAGAAATTGGTTAATTAATTATCATGCAAATTTCTATGATTGTTTCGATTAAAAGTAGGCCATGAATCGAGACAACTTGATCCACATACATAACGATAACATACCATAAGTAAAGACTTACGTTTCCCATTCATAACGTATACTCTTCTAATCGAAACTTATTTCTATAATAGTACAAAATGGTGAAATTATCATCAATACTCACTTCTTCACCTACAACAATATCCGTATCATCTATATCGGAGTTGGCTGGTGATCGGTCTTCAATATTGGCCACTTGATTCTCTAAACGTTTATAACGTTTCTAAAATCAATTTAAATTAATTTAATTTAATTAATTAATTAAATTAATTATCGTTACATTATTTAAATGATTTGTATTATCATTATCATCAGTTATAATACAACCAACATCATTTGGATGTACAACTAAAAATAGAAATAATAGAAAACCAATTAAACCAATAAATAAGCCGGGCATAATGAATGATAATGCCCAATCGGTTTCAACATATTCGGCTGCAATTAATGTTCCTAAAATATTGCCAATACTCGTATGTGAATTCCATAAGCCGAAAATTAAGCCGCGCTTCTTTCTACCGAACCAATTACTCATTACGGTCACAACACCAGGCCAACCGGTTGTCTGAGCTATACCAGCTAAGCCCTAAAAAAAAACAATCAATCACTCAATAACGGATGACTTAACAATAGTGTCGTAGATTGATTCATCATACATCTATCAATTGTATTAACAAATGCCACATTTAGTAAAATATGAATCAAGCTACGATATTACTTCATCAACATATAGCCAATTAAGCAAAATCGTAGATTGATTCTTACGTTTTTGAAAAATCAATTGAATGTCAATTTTAGTTGAATATCAAGCAATCTATGACACAAAAAAAGTGAAACATCACGGCCAACTATGTTTTACTTTGTATAATTGACTAAAAAAAGTGAAACAGCCAACTAAATCAATTGAATGTCAATTTTAGTTAAATATCAAGCAATCTATGACACAAAAAAATTGAAACATCACGGCCAACTATGTTTTACTTTGTATAATTGACTATGGCAAATGTAATTAGAAGTGGTATGAACTAATCTACGACGTACAATTTTTATTTCCATTCGATTTAATTTTTACCTGTACGACTACATAGTAGCCGAAATTGTGTATATTATAAGTTTTTGCTATACCAAATAAATAACTAAAAATACCGGACATTAACATTCCTAAACTTAGGAAATAACGTAAATTACAACGTTCAGCTATAAAACCGGAAATAAACATTGCTATAGCATAACAAAATAGAAATGATGAATCTAATTCGCCTAATAATTGTTGAGCATTCGAATCGGTACCATCTAAAAAAAAAAAACAAAAATTACACAAATTAATTATAATTAATTCAATTTAATTAATTAAACAACAATAATAATGGAGAGAAGTAGGCGGTGATTCTTTTGACATTTACAACAACAACA
>JACDRQ010000921.1:0-19495 GCA_013841215.1 Hycleus cichorii
GCGCGCCAGATTCAAACAACTAATACAGATTCACACAGCTTAAATAAACGATTATTGAATTTTAAACCGAGAAACCAAAAGTTATTTTTATAAAAATATTACAATCGAACTGTAATATTTTTAGGTTAGAATCAAAAACAAAAACTTAGAGAACGTAAACTCGACTACAAAACAGCCAATAGAAGCCCGCCAAATTCAAATAAGCTTAAATCACACAAGTTAAAAACTTTACACTGTGTAAAATTGACTGCAATTCGACCAATAGGAAGCTGGAATTGAAGCGCGCCCAATTCAAATAACTACCCCCGTTTAAAAACAATTTTTCTATATTTCTATCTCGATCGTCTTTATGATATTGAGTCGGACTTTCACAGATCAGTGCTTCTAATGATATTTAGAAGCATCTGGCGACATCAATGTTCACGTTTCACGGAACACCTCTATGGCAACCACCTTTCACCTCACCGGTATCACCTAGGTGACGTCATCGGTACACAATATAATGATCAGTATGGCGATAAAGAAGAAGATGAGGAAAAGAACACCCCCTCAAGTGTGCCGCAATTATAGGGTGGCATACATCATTATAGAATCGGAATATAATGATTTTTCTTTGAGATTTTTTCCACCAAATAGAATGGAGGGTGGTGAACGTTTATGTTCTACAATCTACAATTTCAACCCTTCTTTTTTCTTGTCTAAAAGATTCATACAAATGTACCGTACCCTTTAAAAATAATAGAAACGGCGACATTGTGGAATAAGAGAGTTGGAAATCGTTGAGGGTAACTGGAGACAATTTGAAACACTTTGTATAATTGCTTCTATTGTTTGTTTGTATGTTTGTTGAAGCTTTGTATGCACTAGATTATCGAGTACTTACAGTGCGGTGGAAGCTTTATAAATTTTTCCAACCCCTAAATCGTTAACTGGAAATTTCTCATTATCAGCCCGTACAAATGTAGTTGAAGCGCCAATACGCCCAGTACATACACAATGTTAGACTGTGATTGAACACTCACCATCAATCAGATTGATAACAAGAGGAAGTGACGCCGACCATGCCCACCTATACAACAATAACAGCAACAACAACAGTGTAAACACCATAAAAGATCGCGTCTTGATGGATGAACCGCCCGAAACCACCCCCTTTTGCACGCATTCCTCTTATCACTAACTATTGTTGATAACACGATAAATCATTGTCGAAACTTACCCTTATCAATATTCACCAGCTACCGAATCAATAGACTCCAACGTAATCGAGACTTATTCATTATTTAATAATAATAAGGGATCAAGTTTATACCGGCTTTCTTTCGTATTTAATTACACTGCATTCCACCCTCTTGCAATTTTTTAAAAAAATATCCACTTAAAAATCTTTGATGGTGATTATTAATTAATGAATTATGGATAGAAATTAGGCCTTCTTGAGAAATAATTAATGCAAAACATCCCTTAAATTTCTTTGTATTATGATAATTAGAAATTCTTAAAATTAGACAGGAAGCCATATATTAGACACAAGCTAGTCATTATCAACCCTTAAGAGCGACTTGAAAATCAATAAAATTTTATAGCACCTCATTAGACGATAGTTTTTCCAGTAAAATTGCCGTATTTTTAACCAAATTCCACCGTATACAGGGTGTACAACTATATCTCATCTCAAGGAGTCGTAGATTGATTCATACCCTGCAAATTTGACATATGTTCAAGGCCTGCTAGATCATTTTATTAGACAATCAGTCGTATTCTCTAACTTTTTGACTATTCGTTACTATGACAATCGTTTTGATTATATCATGAATAATTGGAAAAAGGCAATTCAAAAGAGGTTGTTGCTATGACAACAAATCACCGGAAAGTTGTAGAATACCAATGGATTTTTTTTAACCAAATTACACTACATTCAACTGTATTTTAAATCGCAGTTGACTAAGACCTAGTGTCGTAGATTGATTCGTGTGTTAACAATTGCTCAAAGCCTGCTAGATTTCCCAACTTTTTTCCATTATAGGGTTCTATTAGAAAATCTAGCAGGCTTTAATTTCAATTTACAACCGTATTCTCTAACTTTTTGGCGATTCGTTACCATAACAACTGTTCTTTTTGTACAAATTGTTTTATTCTTCTCTCTTTTCAATTATACATCCGAGTGAACTGTAAAGACTGAAATAGAAGTTTTGCGCCCCAACGTTGCTATAGTAACGGATCGTTGAAAAGTTAGAGAATACGACTATTACTCAAATTGCTGGCGAATTTAGCATTTTTCAAGTACGACATACGTAATCAAGACAGGGCCACTTGTTTGCTCACCCCGTATTTGTTATTTCCATTTAGAATAAGGGAAATTAGCCGACAGTACACCTGTTAATGGCCAAGGGGTCGTTAAATTTTATTGTCGAAAACTCTTAAACGTGTCCCATAAAAATCTCGATAGAATTATGAGGGATGAACGCCCATTTCTTGTTTCTTTTCTCCCATATCCGTATCAGCTAATTATCGCTTATTTTAATCGTTAATATTTTCAATATGTACGAGAGAGATGGCGATAGTTTCCATTAGCAAATTACAATCCGTCTATCTATATATATTATAGTTTGATTTAGGGGTTGTAACACTTTTTCCTCTCTGTCTTCCAATGGAATTAAAATTAATGTATCGGAATGAGATGGCTAATACGGTTTTACAGGATTATTAAGTTAGCTATACAGAATTCCGCATCAGTGTTGCCAACTGTAATATAGATTGTAATAAATAAAATTGGTGATGTTGATGGTGAGCCGCTAACTACCCCGCTAATTTGTTTGTTGTTCCATCGCGACTCTGTTTCGTTGATACTTTCGTATAAAAATTGTTTTGTTTATACAATAGGGGATGATTTTATTCGGCTTGTATTTGGTTTGGAGAAATAAGAAAAATTCCCTTGAACTTGACAAATTCGGTTTGCATTCCGACTCGGAATTTCTGCATGACTTGCCCGGAATACTGTGGGTGGCCGATGATATTTATCATTTCGTTCAACCCCCGCGATTCTTGAAGAAATCAAGAGGGCTGTAATTATTGTCCGTATTTTTTTTCCAGTTTAAATCGTAGTTTGTAAATTTTCACGAAAGATAAAGCAGAAAAATTACGAAAGACAGGGTGACATTTCGGGTGAAATAAATCGTCGCCCATTGGTGGTGGTGGTTGAGAATTCTAACCTTTTCTGTTACAGTGGTTGCAATAATAATAATAAAAATACGTTCGTTTTGTTTCTAGCGAAGGGTAGCGGGATAGGCGGCTGGTTAGGGGGTTGGAAATTCGACCCTTATAATGTATTTTCCGATCGTCTTGGGGGTCAGTTGTTTGGTAAAGAAATGACTGGGCACTCGATCTTGTACGCCGGCTACTAGCCAATCAGTCTACCGATTCCGTTTTCAACTGCATTAGAATGTTTGATTATCGTATTTAGAATATTTATTATATAGTCACAGTCTGAGTTGTTCGATTTTCCCGGGGTATAACCGAACAAACAACTATACTTTTGAGAGAAGTTGGGATTATTTGTTATTTGGAAATTTGATTTGCCGCATTATCGACCACGACCGAATTTCAGCAATAAAACTGTCTCCAAGAAAATTATCATCCCCCATAGCCAACCACCCCCTTGTTCACTTCATTTTTAGGAGTTAGCCTTAAGATCGTCTCCAATCATCCCTCATATACAACCACTTCTCTTTTGTTTTAGGTGCTAGTTTTAAGAATATCTCCAAGAATCACCCCCTCATTCTCTTCATTTATTGGTGGTAGTTTGTTTTGATCAATAATTTCGTTTACAGCAAATTATTAAAAAATATTAATCCCCCAAAGCCGCCCTATTGTTCTCTTTATTTTTAGATGGTAGTTTTGAGTGTTTCCAAAAAAATTATCATCCCCTTGTTTTCTTCGGTTTTAGGTGTTAATGTGTTTTGATTTTCTTTGTCTGTCACTAGAACAAATTAAATAAGAAAATTATTAACCCTCTCTAGACAATTTAGTATCAGGTGATATTTGTACGAGGGTTTCCGAAAAATATCATCGTCGATATTCAACCACCCCTTTATTTTCTCCACCTTTAGTGATAGTTTTTGATTAATAATTTTCTTGTCATTATAGCGAAATATTAGGAAAGTTATCAACCCCTAATTCTCTAGTTTTAGGTGGTAGTCTTAACTTGTTACAATCATCCCTCATATCTAACCACCCCTTTGTTCTTTTCAGTTGTAAGTGACAGTTTTAAGACTACCTCCAAGAAAATTATCATCCCCCATTGCCACGCATTTGCTTTTTTAATTTAAAACGGTTGTTATTAAGATTATCCTCAAGAAAATTATCACCCCGGTACCTAAACACCCCTTTTTTCAGTTTTCGGTGGTTATTTTGTTTTGATTAATAATTTTCTCTATNTTATCGCCACAGTGAAGATTGAATTAAATTGATAAAAAAAATAGAATAGTAGAAAATTTAAAAAAATTTTTTCCCCCAACCACCCCTTGTTCACTCCAGTTTTACGTGGTAATATTAGGCCTATTTCTATTCATCCGCTATATCCATTCCTGTTATCTTTAGCCTTTGGTGATAATTTTAAGACAGTTTTCGAGAAACTATCCGCTACAACCACCCCCTTGTTTTATTGAGTTTGAGGTGGTAGTTTTGAGACTGCTGTCATAAAAATTATCATCCCCAATGTCCAACCCCTTGTTCTCTTCAGATTTAGGTAGTAGTTTTGATTAATAATTTTCTTTGCTGTCATTATAGCAAAATATTAAGAAAATTATCAACCCCCTAGACACCCCCTGTTCACTAGTTTTAAATAGTAGTCTTAAAAATGTCTCGAATGATCCCCCATATCTAACCACCCCCTTATTCGCTCTAATTTTAGGTAATAGTGTTAGGTTTTAGAAAATTATTACCCCAGTAGCCACCCCTTGATTTTTTTTTAGTTTAAGGTGGTAGTTTTAAGTTTGTCTCAAAGAAAATGATCCCCAACATCAATTCACCCCCTTTAGTTTAAGGGGGTAGTATTGTTTTGATTAATAATTTTCTTTGCTTATCATTAGAGGGAAATATTGTCGTCTTTGCGAAAAATCATCCACCGGGAAGCTCATTTATTATTAGTAAAGAAACGAACGAGGAGAGAGCATTTTTACATTAGCCAGAAAGCCAACTGAATATGTAATCAGATGCCAGCGAGTGAAGCCAAAATCAAAAGAAGTGCTTTTAAATAAACATGAACGCCACCGTAAAGAATAAATCACTTTTTTCCTAGACTTTACCCCCAACCATCCCCCAATCCCCGACAATACTACAGCAACAACAAAAGACTAATAATCTTTATCCAAAAATCACCCCTTTGGCGTACAATCAGAAACAATAACCCCCAACTTTCAAGACTAAAGACTTTTAATCCGGAATCGTGACAGAAAAACTGCTGTTTCGCCGTTGGGGTGGTTGTTGTTTGGCCGATTAAAAAAAATCTCATAAGCCGAACGTGGTGGTGTCGGTGGTAGTGGTGGTGGTTAGAAGAGGCGCACAAGCGTCAGTTGACAGTGACGCAATTACAAATCCGCTATTATCCCTGCCAAGGCTAATATCGGGGGCACGTCTTCCCATATCTGTTCTTACACAATTTAAGATCGGGAGGGGTGGCTGTCGGAGACCCACTTAAGACGAATTAAAAAGTAAGCGCGCGTCAGAGATCAATGCGCGTTCCATGGCAACCCTCAAAGTCAGTTAATGAAACAAGATTTTTCAAGAGTTTGTAAAATTGAAAAGACACAAGCGAGCTCCTGCTACTAGGGGGATTAGGGGATGTTTCTCAACGAATATTCGACAACGTTTAATTGACCCAATTCCGTTTCTATCGGAGATGGTAATAATAATAATAATGACAATAGGGGGTGGGTGGTGGAGCATATCAAACAATACTAACAACAACAACAACACGAATCGCACCCCTTCGTGTTTTGTAAACGTGTTAAATGAACGGGCCGGGGTGCCTATCTGGAATCAATTTATGTTGGCAATATTGCATATTTGTGTTTCCCTCGGGAGAACCAAAATATCAAGTCGTCGCCGGCATTGGTGGTGGAGAACCTTCGCACAAATATTAGATTTTTCTGATATTCTCCCGAATATGTGGGGAAATCAATAGCCACCCCCTCGATATTACATACCCTCCAGCCCTACCATTTTGAATACAACAACATGGTGTTAATTCGGTTTTCACAATATTTCCGCGCATCTTTAACAACCAACAACCCTCTCTCATTAATTAGTGTAACTCCACCCGTGGGACTACTGATTCCACCCCTTTTGCTTAAAGACGCTTAATATTAAGATGCTTGTACAAATACCGTGCCATTTTCATGTTGTACCAACAAAACCAACCCCTGTCGCTAATAAATAGCCACCCCTGATTATAAATCAGAAACTTGAACAGATAACAAAAAATTCGAGGGACGGAAATTAATAAAAATCGTCCACTCAATTTGGACAATTAAAACCCCAAATTTATGATTTTAATAAAACTATAATTAAATGCATATTTGTATTTATTTGTCGGAAAACCACCCCAACCCTCGATCATCCGTCTCGTTCTAGTCTTGTTAAAGAATTAAATATGAGGATGAGAAAGATAAACTATCAGCGTAATACCAATTAAAACAGTCTGGAATTTAAGGAATTCTTAACGTTCACATTGTGTCGCCTTAATTAAAAACTACCCCCATGCCCTTACAAATATAAGCCACAACAAATATTCAACATACAACTATCTATCATTGATAACAACACCTCGTTATGGTTGATTATCAATGGTGGTTGAATATTGCGGTATTTTTTTGTTCTAATACTAAACCACCCCTTTAATATTCCATCCAATTTTAAATACACACATCAGAGTCGGCTATGTATTCTCTTGTCTTAATCTTGAGCGTTGCCATGAATATATAAACCCTAAAATGCCTCGTATAAAGACCATCGTCTAACATTTACATCAATCAGACTAGTCTTATCTTTAATAAACATATTATAATATATAGTCACAGTCTAAGTGGTAGTTTGTTTGTTGTAAAGGCGGACGCCTTTTATGTCTGCTTGCTAATTTTAGACCATTTGCTTATTAAAATGGAACCGACTCACTATAGTTGTGCATATCTGAATTTTAAAGAAAACTACCCCCGATTTCAACCCCTAAACTCGGATTGTCTTCGATAAAATTAAAATCAAAATAGAAGGATCAAAAACAGACACCAATTGGACTATAAAACACATGTATATGTAAATCCCCAACAATATATTCGGCTATGTTACATATATTACTCAACAGGGGGGTTGTTTTCTTTTTTCCTACCCTTAACGACTTCTCCCTTATTCATTCCAACCAACAACTATACGATATATGTTGTCTTTGTTTGTATGTAGGTATAAAAGATTTGATTTTGTTTTTGGATAACTACCCCTAAAATTTCGCTAGAATCGTTGAACAACCATCAGAACATAATGGGCCGGTTATTTAGTTAACCTCCCTTGACGGGGGTGTTGTTGTTGTTGTTGTTGTTGTATTTATATACCTATATAGATATAACTAACACAGAATAGGGAAAATAAAGTAAGCTGGAAGAATGGGGATTGTAATTTAGAGGGATGTCGGAATTAAGGGTAGTTTATAGGTAAACCGAGCGACTCGAGTCTTTAGCGGATGTTGTTCACCCTCCTGCCACTTTTCTCTTTTCCTATGTTGTTCGACTCTTTTAAAATTCACCTCTCCATTTCCTGTTGTTGTCGTCTTTTTTTGTAAATAAATTAAATTAAGTTAAGGGTTGTTGTTGTTGTCCGGGGGTGTATTATTATAAGAATCAAAATTAATGGAAGCATATGATATTAACTCAATATAAATTCAGTGCCTGATAAAGGGGTATAGAATCATAGAGGCGTAAACAACAGAGAGACGACAGTATTAAGGGAAAACAGTAGGAGGGCGACACACATACCGAGCTGAAGGATAAGGGATGAAAGGCCGAACACGGAGGGATGTCGTCTGTTTTTAGGTTGAATTGGGGGGCCAAATGTGCGGGGGTGGCGGATGCCCGAATAAAGGACGTTATATAGTGGTGGTAGTCGTCGTTGTCGTTGTCGTTGTCGGGGATGATGTAGCTCAAGCGACAATAAATCAAGACTTGGATTTAATTAAATCTTGCATTGAAGTTACGCGGGTGGCCGCTCGCCGCGCTGCGGTACCACGATAAAGATAGAGAGAACCACCATCTAACCCCCAACCCCTGAAATCTCATCCCTTGCAGCGTTTGTATTCATGTCGGCACAGTGGCGGGATTATTGCCTCTGTGTTCTTTTATTTTCTTTATTATCATTTTTTTCTCTATCTATCTTTCTTTAAACACTTGTCCGATTGATTAGCATAAATCGGAATTATTAAGGGGTGGCTTCTAGTGGAAAACTAGTCCAAGTATTAGTAAGATCAAAGTGGTGTGTTCGGTCAATTGCACCATTAGAAAGATAGAACGTCTTCTTTGGCTGACTTCAAAAGATGTCGGATTTCAATTCGAACAACCCCTACATATCGAGACAACAAAAAAACTACCCCTTCGATTTGTAAAATCTTACATTTCTTATTTGCTATTCAAAACCTTAGATATTCGCCAGTAATTAACTAGCTACCCTTAAATAGATTAATCGAATTGACAAGGGGGTGGTGAATACTTAACATCCCCTTTAATTGGCCACCCTTAGATTTATCTCGATTTGATGATATATAAAGACAGTCTGAATGGACATCCCTATAGGAATTACAGGATTCTAGTAGACAGGCGAGAACATATCCCTCTAACAACCACCTAGAAGATATATTGCAACTCCTTCAGCCATGCATCATCCACCCTGGAGCTACCCCCAAACGGATGATATATCATGTCGACGGTGGCGGTGGAGACGGCGGTGGTGGTGGCAATAAAGACGCCAGACTTGGAATTGTTGAAGAGCAATTGAGAAATTGGATCATTTTAATTACACCCCTTATACAAGGGT
Organism: Hycleus cichorii; assembly: GCA_013841215.1. Lineage (NCBI taxonomy): Eukaryota > Metazoa > Arthropoda > Insecta > Coleoptera > Meloidae > Hycleus > Hycleus cichorii. Next base: position 9,076 of record JACDRQ010000921.1, read on the forward strand.
TTTTTTTATTTCGAAATAATAAAATCGTCGTAAATATTTCGTGCTAATTAGTATCTGGTGTGTTGGGTTTCAAAGAGCAAAGATGTGTGGGGGTAAGTTCGGTAGCATGGTGGTAATTCGATACCAAAGACATGGTGGAAACGAGGGCGGTAGAAATAGAGAAAGATAGAGGGTAGAACAAGGGAAGAAATGTTACGCATTTCAAAGGGTTGCAATTGAATTCAATTCCCGAATGAGCAACTTGAAGCGAAACCTTGGCATATATAATCCACTCTCTTTACCCTTATCCTTATCATATATTCATTATTATTGCATTAATTCTCACCTACCACCACCTAGATTGGCGATGTTAATTTCCAACTGTCATCCGAATAGGGGTGGAAATATCGAAATTCTTTATTTTTTTGGGATTTTTGTCGGGTAGCAATAACGAGGGATGTTCGATCGGTATTTTTGAATTATTAGCAGGAAATTACAAGTGGCGATTCCTATTTATTTCGAAAACATTCCCACCCCTTCAAAAAATGCCCAACTACAAGAAACGATAAGGTGCAAAATATGAACTTTGTTGATCGTAAATAAATTCCAACATTTCGTCGAATCTACTCACACCACCCGGAAAAACTGATATATCAGGGGTTCGATGGGGGTTGAAAATAAAATAAACTCCCACTATAACTGGATATTGTTAATGGAATGTTAATTATGATGCCAGTGACACATTGCAGTGGATTCCAGCACTTGCGCGCACGAGATATGATCGGTTTTACACCACTACCCCCTCATTTACAATAACCACCACCACCACCGCCCCAACACTATCATCTAGTATCAGCAACGTTCGAACATATATGGACGCTTGAAAACCAGCCGCAAAATCACAACCCCCGATCGTTGTTGTTTCGGGAACATTTGTATTGGTACCCGATTGGAATAGTTGGTAATAACACCCCCTGAAATTTTAGGGATGATATTTGTTGCATAACTTTGTGCATACTGTCCAGCGACAAATATGCATCATTCACAACATTATTATCAACAAACATCGAAAACTATGGGGGGTTGGATGGATTGTTCCAATCTGGACGCAATTATTTTATTTTCCACCCTTTAATTGTCGAAATTTCTAAATAGTTTCATCGATAATAATAATAATGATATTTTGACGTGTAATTAATGGGATTTTGTTGATAATTTCGACTAAGTATAGAAGAAATAATCAACTAAAAGTGTTGCGTAAGTTTGTTTAATTGACGTCAAAAAGCACCCTCAGTGGAGCAATAACCTGCGTCTTAATTACCCTCTAATGAACACCTCATTCCTTGGTAGTATACGAAACCACCCCCTAAAGTCCCCGTTGGAGCTCGTCTATTTCCAACTGTTTATTACAATCGACCCCTCGCTAATTCTCTCGTCAAATCCGCAACCACCTACCCTTACGATTCATCTTCCTATTATCATCAACGTTGTTATTTTTTTGTTATTTTCGTTGTTGTTGTTGTTGTTGTGTTGCTGATATGATATGGGTGAAAGTGGTGGGTTTGTGCAATATTTATAAATTTCGGGGGTGTAAAATGGATGTGTATGTGTAAAAGGGCGATATCCTGCTGGGAACATCTGTCGCACGCTAGTTGGAACAGCTGGTGTCGACACCGCGCCGCGGCATTAAGGCGTTCCACCCCTTCTTCGACTTTACCACCACCACCATTGCCACGACTATACCGCTACTACCGCTACCGCGTCACCACCAACGGCTGGGTTCACCGATACCGCCACCCACGATACAACCCCAAGAAAATCATCAGGAATATTGATAATCGTTCTACAATAAAAACTACCCCTTTAATCGATCTACGTGACCTATTTATTATAGAACGAGGCGTGATTCTCGGAGTTCTTTAAAGGTGGCAGATATAGGGGGTGAATCTCTCTATATTGACGTAGATATGTGTGTGTCTATTAAATTATAAGCAAGTAACGGTGCGGCAAATTGTTAATTAAATCAACGTTCCCTAATTGCCGACGACGGCCGCCTCTCACTACTGACAGTAGAACGGACTAGTAGCAACAACAGCAAAGGAAGAGCAACTTGTCAGTAATTATTAATTAACAGCACGAGCTTTCAGGCAGCTTTCTAAGCTTTTACCGGCTTCTAGAAGCTTTAACGTCTCGTAGTCAGGCACCACCACCACCCCTAAATAATGTCTATGTATGTGTATTCAACACATTAAAAACGAAAATCAACGAAACTCACCCTTAATCTACACAGACATATGGATGGATTTCAAATATTAAACAACATGTGGTGGTGTGTATACATCCCATGTACAATACAAGCTAAACAAGGGGGCGAGTTATATTTCAAAGCTCATCTCTACATTCTCTATTTCGACTCATTCAATATTCGCGCCGAGCCATAAAGATTTCGAACAATTTCTCATTAAAACAGCGAAGCAATAAGCGACTGATTGTCATTTATTTGCCAAGCAATTGTCGGGCACTTGTTTAAATGATGATGGGAACTAATGAAACAACCCCTTTGTAACTATTTTTCTTACGAAATATGCGGGGGTAGTTTGTACTGTTGCTTCTCTTCTTTTTTTTTGGATCTATGAAGGACTAGCAAAAACGTGATTTGTACACGATTTGGCCAATCGAAAATAGCCACACTATGGATTATCAGTCACGTGACTTATAAGTAAACCATCGCCTACCAGGATTAAAGGATCTATAATTGATAACAAACAAGTGGAACATTAATTGTAATATATTCTTTACGATAACTACATAGTTGAATTGGCTCAATTATTGTCAATTTGGGGGGAAGACAACAGGACCAAGATTCCCAGTGTAATTCGCTGGAAATTTTAGGTTAGAATTGATAGATTTTTAATTTTTAACAATACCTGCAAGTGTTGCAACAATAAATCCATAGAAAGCCGTTAGGAATAGTAGCAATTCGTCCACCATTGTCACAAAAATACGATAAAAACAACCCAAAAAGACGCTTTTTATATTTCTTATCACCACTATTTAGTTGACAACTTATCTACAATAATTGCTATTTAATCGTAAGTTAAACATATTTTTTTAAATAGCTGAAATTTCGCAATTAATTGTTTTCAACTTGTTAATTACTTATTGTTATGAAATTGTCCCAATTGTCCTCAATTGTAATAAAAATTGTCAATAAAATAGACAAAATAAGTCAAAAATAATTACAATGTAAATATTCTCAATTTTATATCCACTAATTTTCGTAGTAATTGCTATAATTATTGTAAAACCTTGATAAAAAATTATAAAACAATTAATTTGAGTTGATTAAATTTGAAATTCGCGCTCAATTTGGGATAAATTTGATTTGATTGGTTGATAGTGGCGCCAATTTTATTTAAATTCTAACCAATATAAAAGCAGATTTATAACTTTTATTTTGATTCTATCTATTTGATTGATATAACAATGGCGCCAAATTTGAGTCCAATCGCTATAATTTTTGTAAAATAAAACGCAATTAAATTCGAAATTCCCGCCCAATTTGCAATTATTCGATTGGTTTAATAGCGGCGCCAAATTCGATTTTTCATCCTATGTTAATCTAACCAATCCAAAATTAGGTAGTTTCAGTTTTGTTTCGGTACTATCGATTTGATTGGTAGGGGTAAATTTTAATCTACCTACTGTTCACTATTTAAACAAATGAAAATTATAATAATAGCGTCTTGATTGAATTAAAGTTGGCCAATTAAGATTAAATTCGATATAAATTTGATTGGTTAATAATGGCGCCAATTTTAATAATATTTAAATTCCAACCAATCGATTCGATGGTTTTAGTTTTGTTTCGGTTCTATGGATTTGATTGGCGCGAAATTTGAGTCCGTTGGCTACAAAGATTGCAAAATATTGATAAAAAACTGGGGTGATTATAAAACAATTGAATAGAGTTGACTAAATTGAAATTCAACATAAATTTGATTTAATTTGATTGGTTAATGGTGGAGCCGATTTTATTTAATGTCTAACCAATCAAAAATTAGATTGTTTCACTTTTATTTTGATTCTATCGATTTGATTGGTGTGATATTGACGGTAAATTTGAATCTAATCGTTATAATTATCATAAGATATTGATAAAAAACAATGAAACCTGAAATAAGTTCGATTGGTTAATAGTGGCGCCAAATTCGAATCTTCATTCTATATTAATCTAACCAATCCAAAATTGGGTAGTTTCAGTTTTGTTTTTGTACTCTCGATTTGATTGGTAGTGTAAATGCGGTAAATTTGAATCAATTTGCAAGACTTACTGTTAATAATTAAAGAAAGGATAATTATGGTAGTTTAGCTGTCTTGATTGAGTTTGATGTAAATTTGATTGGTTAATAGTGGCGCCAATTTTAGTAATATTTGAATTCCAACCAATCCAAAACTAGATGATTTTAGTTTAGTTTTGTTTCTATAGATTTGATTGGTACTGCATTGGCGCCAAATTTGAGTCCAATGGCTGCAATTACTTTAAAATATCGATAAAAAGACAGCAAAATTGAGAACAACTGCAGACTTGATTAAATTTGACAAAAATTCGATTGATATTAATTCTAACCAATCCAAGGTAGTTTCAGTTTTGTTTCGGTACTATCGATTTGATTGGTAGTGTATGGGCGGTAAATTTGAATCTAATTGAAATAATTGTGTAAATTTAAATCCGCCAATCGGATCCATTGGGAGTGAATTTGATTGGTTAATACAGGCGCCAATTTAGACCTTATCCCAATTTCAACCAATCTAAAAGTAGATTGTTGGAGTATTGTTTTGTTCCTATCGATGTGATTGGTACAATATGGCGCCAAATTTGAATCGAATCGTAAAATCCATTAGTTTAGTGAATTTATCGTATGTTGGGGGTAATAAATTTCGTTAAACTCGATCTAACTATAGCAATTCCGTTAAAACACAGGTTACAACCCCATAACTGCGGATAATCTGAACGGCTATCAATAAATTTTCATTCCTCTTTCTTATAAGTCGGTGTATTTTTTCCTTTTCGACTCGTGTATTGGTGTCGTCTAGTAGACGATATTATCATCGTATCTATAAAGTTTTAAGGTCAGTAACTTCCCTTCTCGTTCATCCCCATATCGAAGCTAACAGAGAAAAAGAACGACACAAAGATATCAATCTATTCCGTTGCGCTTATCTCATCTTTCTCGAACTAGTTGGACATCTGTTTATCGGAGTATCTTGACGTAAAGCGATCGGCCATCCACTTTAATACGGCCAGTTTAATATCAAGTGTTTGCCCCTGTTTGTTCGGCTATTTTCCGATAACTTTATAGATTTGTGTGCGTGTGTGCGTCAGTATAGGAGCCAGAATCGATGACGGTTGTAGATTATCGAAGGGAAATCAGAGGGCGGTCGTCGGCTACAACAAAAAAGATTGACTGTATAAAATTCGAGATGTACGGTGGGAATTAAGCACATGTAGCGACGATCCGGAAGGGCCGATTAGCAATTGAAATTCGCCAAATTGTAGGTGGACTAGTACGATAACAGGTCGCTTGGCAACCGGCCACCCTTGGAGAATCTCTAATTTTTCTCGGGGAATCAAAGCGTCTCATTTGTCATAAATTCAATAATGCCATGTGTGAAATTGTAAAGTCTCTGAATACGGACACAAGTTCGTAGAGCGGAGGGATGATGGAAAAAAAAAACGGGAAAAAATAGAACCCGGAATCAACTTACAAATCCAGTGGGGATGGACAGCTGGTGACAATGTAAAAAGATCCTAGTCGCCAAATTGTAAATTCACTTCCCTTGTCCGAGTAAAAAGCGTTTTTCGTTTGTAGTCTTTGCGAATTTTAAAACCACCCCAACCGCTATTTACCCCCCGATACAACAACAATAAAAATTGGAGAAATCATAAAAGAATTGGGGTTTCTATTTCGAAAATTGACATTTCTATACAGCAGATGTTTGACACTATCGACGTGGTAATTTAATAAACCACCCCTTATAAGTTCGATCCGTTGCCGATATACCCACTACTACCGACCGGGCTAACCAACCGACTTGAAAGTCGACCTCGATATGCCGCTCTCGTCTTATTGAATCGATAAAGAAAATGATCAATTGCACGAATATTCACCCTCCATTTTCAATTCGACTTTTAATTAACCGATACCGGGCATTTTTGCGTCTTTTACCGATTGAAAAGTCGTTTGTTTTGCTGTTTGTTTGTTTGTTAATTATACACGAAACAGACTTAAGAGAATCCTGGAATCAATGTGTGTGAGAGAGATAGAGATAGAGTGGAGCTTTTGAATATTGTTCGCTTCAGGATATTTTAAATCAATATGGGCGAAAGAGGACAAGGGCTTGCTTGCCGTCAATTGATTTTCCTTTGCCGGATAGATGTTGCTACCATCAAAGAAACAACAAGATATTTAATTTTATTTTATTGAAACGGAAACCTCCCCATAACCGACTGTTGTATAAGGGATGCTTTCCGGCAAGATCTTTATTAACTGCCACTATATTTGATAATAATAATAATAATTTCCTGGATATTCTCCCGAATTTTTCCGACAATATCAACGAATTTTAGGCAATAATTGGCCTAGCCAATCGTCTATTTGTGGTGGTAGTTTAACAGTTGAAGATAATCGAAATTTATGTTGGGCATTGGTTGTGCGGTTGTCGTCGTGGTGTTTCTCTAATGGCCAAATTCTCGACCAACAGGAATAAATATAGGAACAGGAAGACGTTCCAATAAAAATCGTAATAATCAACCACATGCGTAAACCACAAGAATATCGGACCAATCCGATTTTGTCGATTTTAACCACAACCACGCCCATTATAACCGCAAAACCAACCGCAAGACGCGAGGTATGCGTCGAGACGGCGACGCTCCATCCAACCATCCACCAAATCCATCCATCCACACATAGAAATCCTCAATCATTGATTGCGATTGGAAATTTCGGGTATTCTCAGGGGTAGTTTTAGAAATTCGAGATTTCCGGAAAAATCGAATTTTTCCAATTAGGGCGCAATGTAGCGCTCTCTGTGAAAGAAGGGTGAAAGTTTCTTTAAGACGGCGACACTTTCTTAAGAAAATTCCCACTTAACGCCGTCTGGACCACTCAAGATACGACCACCGATTCCCACTTTACACCCAAAAAAAACACCCTATAAAACCTTAAAAACAAAAACAAAATAACCACAACGAGTTGTATCAACAATTCCAAAAACCACCCCAAAATTTCCCGATTATTATCCGGAAAAATTGATAAGAAATGTAAGCGAAGTTGTCCGATCTGGTCGGATCTCGTCGCGACGCCGAACTTTTCCAGTCGTCTTTTCTTGGGGTAGCGGTCGCCGGTGTGCTCGCAACGCAAGGGTGCTGCCAGTAGTGGGGATGAATCGGGGGCGTCTGTAAAGAAATCGTTATGAGTTCGGCGAGTGTACGATAGAATGCGCCCCAGATCGTCGCCACTAAAAATCCTTAAATTTAACAAAAACCAAACAACCCCCGATTCTGATGACGAAGATAAGGGTGAGGTATTTTGTGGTCGCTTTGAGAATGCTTCATCTTTCTCCCACTCGAATCTTTATAATTATTGCATCTCTCTTGTTCGCATCTCTATGTAACATGTGAACAGGGGATGGGGTTGTGCACCCTTCGAATTTGCGTTTGATTTTCGAAATTCAGATGACGGAAGACGTTAAATTAATTTCAAGCGAACATAAAGAGGCGCTAATTAAATTTCGTTGAGTGTGTTATAATAGTCGACGACGTATTGGGGTGGAATTTTCGGAAAAAATCCACTAATTGGCGCATATTTGTTGTCTAACAAATTCATCCCTCAATTCACAACGACTAGTCGTCTGGTGGCGCAATTACCCTACCAGATTATTCAACCCCTGTTGGTCGCTATACGGTACACCTGCCACCACTAATTAGTAGGCAATAATGGCCATTCGAATGTCGATTTAAACGTAATATAGTAGAGGGTGGACGAGGGTGGAACAGTGGTATTGTCTTGCTAGACTAGTCTGGATTTAACACGAGGAAAAACTTTCCACTTCACACCGCTAAACTGGCGATTTCTAAACTTTCCCCAACAATAGGGGAGGCGGCGTTATTTGTTAAAAGGATACCCACCGCTAGTTTTTTACGAGTAATGTTCTCCACTTCTGACAATTGCCGCCACTATCCACCCTTATTGAGAGAAAACAGGAAACTGTACCGGTCTTGTTTCAAGTTGAACGAATTCCCTGAATTTCAGCTGAAAAACGAATCATCCAAAGTATTCTCAACTGTTTCCAGGAATGAGTGCATAGTTTTCTCGATTCTATACTAGAAGACTGCTGGAATAAAACAAATTTTTGGTAATTTTATTTATTTAATCGTTGTTTATTATAATTTCTCATTGTTCAAACAAAAATTAACGTATAATTATATGAATCCATCATCTCTGACATTATTATAGCTTTCAGCTAATTTCGAAGCATTTTAATATACAATTATCGAGCTCAAAGCTCCGACCACAATTGCCATTTAAACTCGACTATATACAACGCTTTTATTCTAAAATAATACACGAAAATTCCCCAAATTTTCGTGCACTAATTGAGAAGAATTGCACGAAATATTGCACTAAATTTCCAAACAATAAGCCCTAATACGGCCGCCAAACGACAGCGTCACTGTTCTGGGCCGGGCCCCGTTGCGCCCCATTATTAGTTAGAGCGCGACTATGTGCGTCATCTTGCCGGTTGGTAGCCGCCCCACAGCCCCCGTTATTACTTAAAATCAAATCGGTTGCACCATTATTCATTTGTCTTTGTTGTTGTTGTTGTTGGGTTGTATTCTGTTGTTGTTGTTGTTGTTGGGGTTGTGTTGTTGTGGGGGTTGTTGCCGACAATTGGTCCATAACACTCTGCAGATCGTTATGGTGGTGGTGGTTTTGATTAGTCGCCGCCGTATGATGTAACGTATGGAAATTGTGCGTTTGATTAGCTGCTGAATATAATTGCGAATATAAAAGACTGGCCGGCAATACCGGATAGATGGAATTGTTGCAATTTGTTGTTGGATAAGCGGCAGTTGGGGTTGTTCCATTACCACCACCACCACCAACAACACCTGTTGTTGCCGCTGCTGTTGTTGTTGTCAATGATGTTGACGATGACATATTTTGGTGTAATTGAAAATTCGTATTGTTGACATGATGATGATGATGATGGTGGTGATGGTGGCTAATATTTAATGAATTCGATGATAAATCATCTTGGACGGGACTTTCTGCAGTACTTGAATTATCTGATAATGAACGTGGACCGGCTGATAATGCAAAATCAGTTGTATGATTGGCTGTTGTTGGATAACGTGGTACTAATAATGATGATGATGCTGCTCCAGCTGGATTCTGTGTTGTATGATTTGTATGATTTTGGGTTGATACTAAACCAAGATGTTGATCTAAATCGGTACCACTTGTATCTTGTAGTACTACCAATCAAAACAATAAAAAAAATCAAATTATAAAACTCACAAAAATCCCAAAATGATTGCAATCTATTAAAATCTACACAGTCAAGTCGTAAGTTTTATCAAAGCCGAATAAGTCTCAAATAGATTTAAAAATCAGCCATATTCTCTAACTTTATGGCGATTCGTTACCATAACAACGTTGAAGAACGCCCGTCACTTTCAACACAGCTTCTATCTTACCGTTTACCATTTCCCGATCCGCATAATTTGAGAAGAGACAAGAATAAACAGATGACTGTCAAAATTCAGCGTTACCATAGAAAAAGAATCGCCAAAAAACTTCTAGAATACCATTGAATAATTGATTAAATTTCAAATCANAAAGTGGGCTATGAAAATTTTCTTATAAACATATCGTTGATATTTACATTTATAAATATGAATATATAGGGGCGGATTTACACATCTTTATGGGGTGCAAGCCAAGACTTTGTTGATTAAAGGACCCCATTGGGCTTCAACGAGCAATGATAAAAGTTCTTCTTTGTCTACGTTTAGCAGAGCCTGATAGATTTATAATCTTCAGTAGATTTGAGTCAATTTTCCATCTTAAAAAATCGGTCGTATTCTCTAACTTTATGACGATTTGTTACCATAACAACGTTGAAGAACGCCTGTCTCTTTAAACACAGCTTCTATCTCATTGTTTACCATTTCATGATTCGCATAATTTGAAAAGAGACAAAAATAAACAGATGACTGTCAAAATTCAACGTTGCCATGGAAAAAGAATCGCCAAAAAACTTCTAGAATACCATTGAATAGTTGATTAAATTTCAAATCAAAGTGGGCTATGAAAATTTTCTTATAAACATCGTTGAGATTACATTTTTAAATATGAATATAGGGGTGGAT
>JACDRQ010000922.1:0-14494 GCA_013841215.1 Hycleus cichorii
GGAACTTGTTGACGATCATTATTAGTAATTTTGGTTAAAACTTTACTTAATTCTGCTAAATTAGCAAAATTTCTAATCCTTAAATTTCTAACACTTAAATGGCTAACACCATCATGATAGTGTTAGCCATTTAAGTGTTGACAAAACAGTCGAATTCTTAAGTCGTACATATTGGTTCTCTAATGCAAAATCAAAAATTAATGATTATGTTTCTAATTGTTTTAAAAGTATTGCTTTCTCGCCAGTTGTGAGTAAAATTAAAAGTACTCTACACAATATTCCTAAGGGTAACAAACCCTTTATTACTATACATATTGACCATTATGGACCTCTAGCCTAAACTTCTCGTGGATATCAGTGTACCGGGTGGTTCAACCAAATGTTCCTAGTTCTAATGGTAGCCCCTATTAATTGGCGGGCGATTTGAAACATATTTTGAGGATTTGTGGGGTAGTCCATAGGAAACATTTTATCAAATTTTGAGCCCCCTCATTCATTGGGAAATTGGTAAAAAACCGCTTTAATAGGAAAATGTTGCGATCGACCTCATTGTAAATTTGAGATTAAATGATCTACAGTGCATTTTTAAATTCACGCTCGACGACAATTTTGAGTCTCATGTCCTTAATTTCTTTTTTTAACTTATCGATCCTCGGCTAGTGCAACCACTCGAACAACTAAACTTTTCAGACTGAATTGTGCTGAAATTCAACTCGAATATGCAGGAACGGCTAGAACAAAGTTGGTAAGAATGCTGTTCAGGAGAAAAAAAATCAATTAATACGGAATATCAATTGATATTTGTCGTTTTTTGGAAAATTCTTCAATATTTAATTATTTTCAATCCAATATGAATGTTTTCCAATTATTCTCATATTGCCAATTAAATTCAACATTTTCGTTAAATGACCATCCTGCCCTTCAAAATGGATACTGAATGCACTCTTCAATGGTATTTCATTCACAGGAATATAACTGTTGAAAATAACGAACCATTATCCAACACCGTTGTATTATGAGGTCATAATAACACTGATTTTAGTTGAATTATATAACCCTATAAAACACTAGTGAATTATAAGAGTGAATATATATCTCACAATTCACTAGAATACTCTATTCCTATTGGTCAACATAGTAACTTTTCCATGACAACTAAGAAACAAGCCTCCATGATTCTATTTTTTTAACTGTCAAATAAATTTATTGACAATGATATTTTTTAACAATAAAGACTCTTTAAAATGGTCTTGGGGGTTGGTGTTGGATAAAATTTTGCAAACAACTCGTGCATTAAGGACAAATAAGACACTCGAGAAAATTACCCATAATGCACTTGTTGTAGAAATAACTATTTATTAATATTTTATGGTTACGTGATAAATTATTGATAATTTATCAATAATTTATCATGTAACCATAACAACAGTGTTGCTTTCAATTATTGGTCGTTTTAAAATTTTGCACCTTTCCACAAAACCAATGAAATTTCTTCAGATCAACAATCGAGTAACCTTCAAAAATTTGGATTTAGTGATTTAAGTTTTATAAAACCACAATTACCAACTTAATTTGTAATAGTTTCGATTATCAAGCGACAGATGTCGCACAATATTTGACAATTAACTAACCTTTAAAAATGTTCTTTGTTTTTTGATTATTATTCTAATTAATTAAGTAATAATGTTTAATTTATTATTAGTAACAATTTTAATAAATTATAGTGTTAGTTTTACGCCAAGTATACAAACGTTAAATTACGATAAAGATTACCAATTGAAAATCAATCAAAGTATCGAGTACATCCTCCAATTCTCCCCTAATACGGTAAATTTAATCAATTATTTCATTTAAATTAGATTAATTATTGATAATTAATTATAATTGTAGGTGAAACAATCGCCGGCACGTGTGAAAATAACAAGTGACAATGCCCAAATCACAGCACCATTGATGATAGTTGCCCGACAACCTAAACAATTGTTATCATGGCAATTACCGTTGATTATCGAGAGTGATTCCGGCCCAAAGATATTCAATCAAACATCAAGAACACTATGTTATGATTTGACGATAACAAATGAACAAATCTATAATCCAATATTAATGATAACGACAAATTCTGGTATTAATGTAACGTTTAATATTTACGTTAATTATGAGGAGAATTTCTTTATAAAACCATCTGTAATGTATAATTTTACGATAACGCCGAGTGAACCGAGATTTTACTATTATAATTTTACAACGAATTTAACGAGACGATTGGAAATTGGTGATAATAATGATAAGAATTATGAGACGGTGATTTTAGAGGTTGAGTCACCGGATGATGTTTGCATGACTGTCAGTATACAAAATGTTACGGTAATTATTCAATTTAATTGGAATTTAATTTAATTATTGGTAATTAATTTTAATTTTTTTTAAGTGCCCAGTATTTGATACGAATGAAGATATAACGTTCCGTGGTTTCTACGAAACAGTCGATTTCAAAGGTGGCATTACTATACCAGTAAGTTGAACAGGGCCGTATTAAGGCTTGGATTAATTTTTGAGGGCCCTATTGGTGATAATGATAATAATTAAATTGTTTATTGTGGCTCTAAGACTATACAAGGTGAGCCAAGTGGTTGGCCTATTAGACGTTTAAAGATTTCTAATTGATGAAAGTTTCTGAAATTTGGTATGCACCCGCTTTTCCACCTGAACTACATCTGGAAAATATTTTCGTTNGTTAATTGTGACAGAAGATTGTTTCTCCAAGCCTACTATGTTTTAGTATGTCGTTTCAGGGGGTGAATTATTAGAAATCGAAAATCTTGAGTAACTGAAAAATTATCAAGAATAGGTATAGGAAATGATAATATGATTCGATGCAGAATTTTTTTCTCTATCGAACAGTGGAAAGAAAAATCTACCGTTCTATTTAAAATAAGAAAGTTATGGCACTTTGAAATTTGGCTGAAAGAAAAATTGATTTCAGCTAAACGCTGAAAGATACTTTAATTCTATAAAATTTATCGTAAAGTGCATAGTTTGAACTATTTGATTTCCAAATTTGGATTGTCTAGCAATAATACTTTCCTAGATATGAATTTTTCAATAAAACACTACAAAATCAAAATTTTCAGAAGACAAAATTTCTGAAAAACTATTAACGCTAGAGTATAAGTCATGTTGTCAGAGTCCAGTTCATTTTGACCATAGAATCTAAATATGGAATAAAAAAAATATCATTCCATTTAAAATAAGAAAGTAGGGTGCACTACCGCATACACCGGGGGTTGATAGAACAACGAAAATATTTTCCAGATGTAGTTCAGGTGGAAAAACGGGTGCATACCAAATTTCAGAAATTTTCATCAATTAGAACTTCTTATACTTCTAATGGGCCAACCCCTTGGCTCACTGTACACTGTACAGATTTGAGACTTTCTTGTTAGGAACAGTTTGAGTTCATTTAGAGCTGCATTATCTTTTTTTAATCGTCAATTTTTAACGGTTTAAATGCAAAATTTTAAAAAATTCCCCTTTTATCTTCTATTTGGCTGCGAAAGTTCTCATAAATTGAGAAGACTCATAAGATTTTAAGCAACTTGTGATTTAATTTTTAATCAATTTTCCACACCAGATAGTTTGACAGTTTTTTATTCGAAAGACACTTGGAATTGATTTTAGAGCTAATTTCCCAATATTTTGTGTAAATTTTCAGAAATTTCTGCCTCGAATTGCTAAATTCAGTCTATAAGTTGCCAAACGGGTATTTTTTGGGTAGTTTTAGCAACAAATTTTTGTGTACAATTATAATTTTTAACAAATTGTGCAACCAAAAACGAATTAAAGTCCAAAATTTGGGACACTTTTCTCTTTATTTTCTATCATTAAATTGAGAAATTTGCTAATTCATCAAAAATCTAAAAGGGAAGATCTATACGATTTAATGGATCTTGAATCACAATTGTATTTTAAAATGAACTTTTGAAGGGCAATTCCGTGAAAATAACACTAAATTTTAAGGCTTGCTAATTCGAAAGTCTTCGGGTTTGAGTTGATTTTCGAACTAAATCTTCTTTTATTTTTGACTAAATTTTAACATTTTTTTGTACAAAGTGATCGAATTCTGTCTATAATTTGTGAAATAAAGAAAGTTGAAACATTTCTAGGCAGAATTAGAGACAATATTTCCAACAGAACCGTAATTTTTGGCGAATTTTGCAACCGAAAATCAAAATTTGAGATACTTTCGCCTTTATTTTCGATCATTAAGCAGTTCTCTTTAAGAGTATGTAGATCAAAAATACAAGATTTAGACAGTTTTAAATTATTTTAAAGTTGAATTTATTATTTCAAAAAACGGGGGCTCCATAATAACGATAATAGTAGCACTGAACTCTGGAAGGCAGTTATTTTTTGAGTTGAAAACTAAATTTTGGTCCCAATTTTCAGAAATTTCTGGCCCAATTTTTTGGGAACATCTCTATAAATTGTGAAAAGGAGAATATAGAAGTATTTTTTGGCAGTTTTAGGAACCAATTTTAGTGTACAATTATCATTTTTAGCGAATGTTGTAAGTTTAGTCTAAAATTTGAGAAACATTCTTTTATTTAGGATCAAAGACTATTTTGAATAATCGAATTTCCAATCATTTTTTTATTTCTTAGAACAGAAGATGGGTGTGATTCTTGAAGGAACCATTTGAATTGTAGAAGGAGACTTTCTTGTTTGAAAGACAATTTGAGTTGATTTTCGAGATAAATTTTGTGTCTAAATTTTAATTTCTGTGCGAAATCATTAATTTTTTGGCGAATTTTGTCTAAAAGTTGTGAAAATAGGACCAGAGTCGGACTATTAAGCCTGGGGGCCCTGGGCTAATACTATTTGGGAATTTATTTAATTATACCAAATTTGGGTTAATTTTGTGGGTGCCACATTTCGTCATCACAATGCTTTAAATTTTATTAAATAGGAAAAATTATAAACAAAGAATCTTTATCTTGATTCTCTTGAGCACGATAGAACTGCAGTCCATAAAGGTCATGCATAAATCCACCCCTAAAAGGGATGGTTGAGACTTCTTTAAGCAATTCTGGCTACACATTTTTGTGCAGATTGTTAATTTTTAATGAATTGAAAAAAAGTGATATATTTTCCTTTTATTTTTTACAATTTAGCTACGAAAACTATTTCGCTTTTATCGTGAATCAGAAGAGAAGATTTAGACGACTTTAGAGTCTAATTTTCAACCAATTTTTCATTTCAAACAGCAGTTTTAATCAACGTTTGTATAAAATTTTCAGTTAATATTTTCAAAATTACTTGTTTTAAGGTCTAATTTTATTTCAAAGACAATCAACTTTTAAGGGGACGGACGAGTACTCGTAAAAAAGGGGATAATTTCTCCCTTAGATGGATAACTAGACAGACGCGTGACATCTTGTTGAAACGGGCATTTTGAAAAAAATCTTAGACCATTTGTTTCTTATGTTTTTTTTTGTTTTATATTTTCCACTATAACTTAAATAAAATTAATGATTTTTCTGTGATCCAGAGTGCCCTATTTAGTAAATTGAAAGCGCTTTCCTAATTTGGAAGAATTTTTCCGATAGGTTCGTTAGTTTTCCGGGTAGTTGGAAAAATGCGCAATTTTAAAGATTTTCCATAAATCTTATACGTATGTGCAGGTGCTTATACCCCTGAAAAATCCAATTGCTGGAAATTTAGGAAAGTTATGCCATTTCGTGGAAAGCAACCCTGCTAATTTGAAGTCCCGAAAGGTGGCATCTAAGCACCTATACATTTGAAATTTTACAGTTTTTCGCGTTTTTCCGGCAAACCACTGAACCGATCTAAAAATTTCACAGATATTTGGAAAGCCCTTTCAATGTGCTATCGATGGACTCTATATTCATAACAAACAAATTAAGATTGGCTGAATTATGAGGGAAAATAAAGAAAAAACATGCTTCTAAATTTTCATCTGTAACACTGAAAGAGAAATCGTTTATCGAAAATTCTTTGTTTCCAAGTTGTGACCTGATCCTTTAAGCTAATTAAAGAATCAATTTCCAATTTTTCCAACTCTGGCAGCAGTTTTGATCGTCATTTGTATTGAATTCTAGAACTTTCCAAATGCTTATTGAAATATACAGAAAAAGAATTTTCAATCAAATTTTTCACTCCAAACAACAGTTTTGATTATCTTTTATATAAAATTTTCAACTTAAATTTTCTAAAATGCACCTTTAAACCAATCTTTGCATTAAATTATTAGCTCAAATCTTAAAAATTGTTGTTATACAACGCTGAAAATAACTCCAATTATGAATTACATAGATAAAATTACTCAATTATTATCATTTTATGTGGACTCATTAATTGTAAGGGCTTGATACGTACCTGAAATTAATTGTAATTGACCATCGGTTTCAATTAATTACTTGATTAATTAATTAATTAATTATCTAACAGAAAGATAAATTTCCACATGGTTTCTACGTTGTATTCGTTGCAAAATCGGATAATTACGATTGTACAGGACAGATAACATTATCAAAACAAAATGGTAGAAAAGATCTACAATTATTAATAAAACCAAGTATATCATATCAAGATTATTTAAATGCGGTTATAATAACATTATGTTTAATTGGTGGTTTTTATATAATTTTTGGTATTGGTTTCTTTTTCTGTTCAAATAAAACTTATATACCACGTCAAATGGAATATGTTGTTGATACAACTACTACAATAAATAATACAACTACAGGTAAACTATAATTAATTACTCAATTAATTACAATTTAATTAATTTAATTATATAATTAGGTGACGTATCATCGGATAGTATATCAGTTGATGAAAGCGAATATGATACAATCGCAGAAATTGATACAAATCGTCATCTACGTTTAGGCAAATCAGTATTGCATTTGAGTGATTTGGCACGTAAAGATCCACGTGTTTTAAAACATAAATCCTATCTGTATTTATATAATGTTCTAACTGTTGCTCTATTTTATGGTCTACCAGCTATACAACTCGTTATAACATATCAAAGAGTATTAACTTCAATCAATTTAATTACTTAATTAATTTAATTAAAACAATAAATTCCAGGTATTGAATGAGACAGGTGAACAAGATTTGTGTTATTACAATTTCTTATGCGCCCATCCATTGGGTGTTGTTAGTGATTTTAATCATGTCTTCTCTAATATTGGCTATATCCTATTTGGTTTATTGTTTTTATGGATAACGTATCGACGTGAGAGAACACACAAAGATTTGAATTTCGATCGTGTAAGTCTATTATTGATTTAATTACCGAATTTAACACATTTTACCGTACAGTTGGCTTATATTAGAAGTATTCACAGTGTATTTATCTCGCAATTGGCCATGTTTTGGTTCCATAGTGTCGTAGCTTTATTCATACTTCACTAATTGTAAGTAATCAAAACACAGTTACATAGCCAACTGCACGGTAAATTACAATTAGTTTAGGAAATTCCACGTAAATAGTCCTAGTTCTTGTCAAAGTCCCTATTATTTGGCTGACAATTTGAAAAATATTTTGGGAATTTATAGGATAGTCCCTAGGAAAGATTCTGGCAAAATTAGGACTCCGTAACTCATTCGAAAATTATTTAAAAATTGCTTTAATTCGACAATGTTGCTATTTTCAACAACCGAAAAAGAATGTAAAACAATAAAGAATAGCTGGATTGCACCCTGGAAATACGGCGGTTTTTCACCAGTTTTTCATTGAGCTACGAAACTAATTGTGTTAAAATATTTCCAAGGAACTATCCAACAAATCCTCTATCATTATTTTTGAATTGTGTGGCAATTAAGAGGAACTGTCATAAGAATTAGAAATGGAAGATAGACAGCATTCTAAGGGATGCGTCTTGTTATTAGTCTCCATATTTAAGTTTAAAAGGACAAATGGGGGTTGAAATCATCCCTACAAAATCATTTGGTAATATCTCTGAAACCGCTTAATATTTTTTAGTACTTTAGAAACTGGATAATCAACATTTGTAAGGACTATAATAACATAATGTTAATCGATTTGTTGGGGGTAGAAGTCATACTGATTTCGTGCCATTTTTTATAGTTTTTTTTTAATTTCCACCCCATGGTAAAACATACCTTGAACACCCATAGTAACAGAAAATCAAAACATAAATTACCTATTCGAGGGTTTTTTTCTGTATTTTTAAAAGTCTCGCTCAAAGCAAACAATTATATGAAAGTTCCATAAGGGAGTAGAACTATACAGCAGAAAAATATGCTCTACCAGAGAAAAAATTCAAAAATAGGGGTTCTAATTAAAAAAAAATGATGATGATGCCATTTCTTCGCGATGGTAACTGGTAGTGTCATTTTGACCTCATCACAAATAGGCAAGTAAAAAATAAAAAGTTACCTGTCTCGGCGTTTTTCAAATTTTTGATAAATATAAAAGTTATTTGCACTATGCGGAACTTTTCGGTCACAGTGTATATTTCAAAAACTATGATAGATATCGAAATAGCAGATATCTCATTCGATTCTAAATACGAATGTCTATTACAGCAACATTTGGAAAATTCGATTGGATTTTCTGAAAATTCAGATAAACTGAATTTTTTATCAAAAAAAGTGTATTAAGTGATGTAAAATTACCCGCCCAATTTTTACAAAATTTACCATTTAAATAACACAGTGTTGGGAGTCTTGATTGCTTCTCAAAAAATCTTTCGAAGAAAACTTTAAAACTGACAAAGAAAAAGAAAAGAATACGGACCACTTCGCGAGTTATCCTGTAAATAGATCTTAAGGGTTACAATTTCAGGAGAAATGTAAAGTTAGCTAAATTATTTTTGTAAATTAAATATCTATGAATGTATTTAAAAGAATCAGTAACTTTTATTTTTTGATTTTCTACTTCTACATAAAATATTAATGGGATAAAAAATTACAAAACAAAAATGGTATATAATTATTTATAACTCTCAGCCTCACCAAGCCATTATAGCCTTTACAAATGTTTGTCGTTCAGGTTTACAACCATTAAAAAATATAAACCGTTCCNATTGTTTATTGATACGTTAGATTTTTTTGTATTTAATATGGCATACAATTAAATGTCATTCTCATGGACAATATCAACATATTCTTAGTTTACATATGGAAACATTATAAATTATCGACTATTATTCATCAAATAATAGCTAAAATGACATGTAGCATGATGCTAATAACGTTTATATTAACACTGACATCCAACTATACAGCCCACTTACAATTAGATTTCGTATTCCAAACAATTTTGTAGGTATTTAGATAGCCTTGGTGATCAATATTGTAACTTATACTATTAATTAACGCCGCGAAACATCTTCGATTTTCTGAATGAGAAAGTAAAATTTGAACCTTTGTTTATATAAAATATTATTTATAAAATTTCATCTACTTTCAATCCTCAAAGTTTGTAAAGGAGCTAATAGATCACCCTGTATTTATGTTCACATTTGAAACGTACCGAAATGGGGCCAATAATACCAAACCCAAATTTTCTTTCGACAACGAAAAACAAACACTTCATTTCAGATAACATAACTCTTCGTTTCTAATTTAACGAATTTCATACACCGCGTCAAGTTTTTACATTGTTATTAAGAGTTTTTTGGCACACTTGTCAAATTTAACAGAACAGCATACTTGGATTCATAAAGCCTTAAAAATTCCGACTTGAATCAAAGAATAAGTGCATTATGTATTATACGTTGCATGCAAAAAGGGGCCAAATGGGTCATTTAAGCTAAATAGCCCTGTAAATATAGTGTCATAGCTAGTATCCTATTTTAATAGGAACTACGGCGAGATAAATTACCATGGTACACTTAATATGTATAGCAAAAAAATTGGATTATATGTTAGTGTCGTAGCTTCATTCCGTTATTTGAAAAATAACATTAACATATGTCAATGCAGTCACGTATGAACAAAGCTACGACACTGTACGAAAAGCATAGCAAATTTTAAGGTAAATTAATAAAAAAATTATTATTTAGCAATATGGTATACCCCAACATTATGGAATGTTCTACGCAATGGGTGTGTCATTGATTATGGAAGGTGTCTTATCTGGTAGTTATCATATTTGTCCAAATCAATCGAATTTCCAATTCGGTACGTAATTCCACTATAATTTTTCTAATTGTCGATTAATTGATTAAAATAAATTATAGATTCAAGTTTCATGTATGTAATGGCTGTTTTATGTATGGTTAAATTATACCAAAATCGCCATCCTGACATCAATGCAACAGCATGTACAACATTTGGTGTCTTAGCTATAGCAATATTATTAGGGATGATTGGTATACTTGAGGGTAATTTATATTTTTGGATATTTTTCACGATTATTTATCTATCAGCTTGTGTATATTTGAGTGCCCAAATCTACTATATGGGCTGTTGGAATTTAGGTAACTTTCAATTATGTCAATTGTACCACGGTAATCTTCCTCGTTTTAAAGTGTAATTTTTGAAAAACGTAGGTCGATTTCTTGTTTCAATCGCTTGTCGGTAATGCAGATTACTGTTTGAACTACCAATTAATGAATTGACAGTAATCTACATTATCGATAAGCGGTTAAAATAAAGTAACATGAGGAAAATTGCCGAAGTACATGTAATAAGGAAGAAAAAACAACTCACATTTTATTTTATAATCGCAGATCGTGGTGTTTTCTTACGGATTTACCGTAATTGTGTCAACGATTTCCGTTCAGGTCCATTAAATTTATTCAAACCAATCTATAAGACACGGATGTGTTTATTATTAATCGGTAATTTCTGTAATTTAGCATTGGCTACATGGGGTGTTTATCAACACCGTAAAGATTTCGCTTTATTTCTATTGACCATCTTTATGGCCAATACGCTTTTATATTTCTTCTTCTACATATTCATGAAGGTAATTTTCGATAATTTTATCAAATCAATGATAATAACGATTTTTTTTGTAGCTTTTGAATAAGGAACGTGTAACGAGAGTGAGTTTGTTCTTCCTGTTAATTTCGGTAATTTGTGCCTGTTCCGCCATGTATTTCTTCTTACATAAAAGCATCTCTTGGTCGGTAAGTAGCTTGGCAATTTTGAATTATTAATTATTAATTCGTTTCATTTAATTTTGTTTTAATTCAAGAAAACACCAGCGGAATCGCGTCGATTCAACCAAGAATGTAAATTGTTTCATTTCTATGATTACCATGATATTTGGCATTTTTTAAGCGCTGTAGGTATGTTTTTTACATTTATGGTATTATTAACATTAGATGATGACTTATCGCATACGCATAGGAGTCAAATTTTAGTTTTTTGAATTGAAATAATAAATGTGATACTACCTCCAATTATTATTAGTAAACTGTATTTTGTGATAATTTCTAATAAATGATTACGCTTGATTTTGTGGTATAGGACACGATATTACCTGCAATGGATCAATTATTTATTGTTTTAAAAATTAAGGGCATCTACCAAGGGTTTGGTGCGTGAAAATTGCCAATGTTTATTACACAATTTCTCAGTTATTTTCCAACAAATTGAAATGATTAAAACGGGATTTAAAAGAGCATACAAAGGTGTTTCCTATTTTTCCAAATTCGAAAGCAATTTTGTATTACATAAAGAAATCTTAGAGCAATTCTTCCTTGGTGTTGATGTTACTACTGGAGATCTTTTGCTTAATGTAATACCAGAGAAAAAAATCCATAAGCGTGAGATCTGCTGATCTCGGAGGCCACCGCCAAGGCCCATTACGTCCAAACCATCTGTCTTCAAATATTCTTGTTAATTCTTGACCAACCGCAAATGTCGAATGTGCAGGCTCTCCATTCCTTTGATACCAATATGGTGTACCATCAGGTACGGTTGTTAAAAATGCAGCCGTGCTATTCCGCAGTATTTGAATGTAATTTTCCCCATTCGAATTTTCGTCATAGATCCTATATGAAATTTTGTCATCGATCATTAAAGCAAATATGTGTCTGAAAATGTCTGTCTTTCTTCGCATGTGGGTTTTCCATTGCCCAAACACAAAGGTGTTTTCTATTTTTCCAAATTCGAACGTTGGGTTACAAATACAATGTATTAGAGCATGTTTTTTTCGTATTTTCTAGTCTTTTATATTTTCCTGTATAACATGGTCAATTTTGCTTATTTTGCAGTAATATTTACATAATGGATAACAAATTAAAAGCGCTCTCCAAATGTACAAGAAATTTTCCGATTGCAGTCTTGGTTTTCCGGAAAATCGATAAAAACTTGGAAGTCTCGCTCCTTTTTCCTGGGAACAACTTCCAACTTACGCGGGCAATCTTTGTAAAATAATTTTCTTCTAGAAAATCAACACTTTTTACAAAAATTATAGGCCAATCGTAAACACGACAAACTTATTTACTTAACCATATGTATTTTCCCGAAAACTAACGGCGGAATTGAAAAATTTCTTGAGCATTTGAAAAGAACTTTTCATTTGCTATCTAACAGTACAAGAATTTTTGCAAAATAATCAAAATTGGCCAAGTTATAAGAGAAAGTACGAAAAATTGTAAAAAAATACGAAAAAAACATGTTAGATTTTTGTCTGTAATTCAAATTTGTTTCAACATTTTGAAAAGCGGAAAGAACCGTTGGAGTCTATAAGAAATGCTCTTTTCAAAAATCTATTTTCGGTTGTCGTAGTCCCACGAGCGAGAAATCGAGAAATTCACATTTTTACCGGTTAAAAATCTCAGCTACTCTGCGCCCTTAAAATAATGTAATTCAGAAAGTAGATGAAATTATCTGTGAGGCGCCTTTAATTGATTAATTTTAGTAGGTGAAAATTATAGTTGAAAATCGTCCACTATGAATTTCATTTTAATTTCCACAATCGAGTTTCTGTCAACTGGCCAACATTTCTCTATAAGCTTTCGAACGAGATGTTGTTCAATGGTCTAATTTCAAGATTATTCCCACAAAATAGGATCGAAATTTCCAAATTTTTGCCGATTTTCCGGAAAATCAATACTAATAGCAATTGGGGAATTTCTTGACGATTTGGAAAGGGCTGTTAATTTGTATCTACTCTGTAAATATTACTGCAAAATAAGCATTACTGACCAAGTTATACAGAAAAATATAAAAATTGTAAGAAAATACGAACATGCTAATAATTTTGAAAAATTAAAAACAGCAGTGTATGCACCTTGAAATACTCTTTCAAATTCTGTTGTAATCGTTTAAGTCACTTAGAATATAAATGAGAAATTTTGGAACAAATATTAGCAATTTTCGCGCAGCGAATCGTCGACGACTAGTGACTGCCTTTAAAGAGTCCAACTATAATTCCTTTAACATACTGGAATTTTTAATTGAGGATTACTCCTTTATTTTTTAATCGAAAATTAAGTGTTAAGGTTCATTGGAAAGAGGATTCTAAGCTTAAACTCCACGACAAGACAATTTACGTTTTGGAAATTTTGAGTTATTAGTGAAAATCTAGAAATGCTGCATTTTCTGTCGCATTTATACACATGAAAATAACATGGAAAATCCAAATTTTGAAAATTCGTTAGCCATTTAGCATTTGCACCAATTAAATTTAAACAAAACTGATGATTTTGGATACATTTGCCTCGAACAGTTGGCCTAAAATTGATAAAATTCGGCACTAAAATCAGTAAACCGCTTAAATTCTGGGTTAAATTTTAACATTTGGGATAAGGATTTTGTGAAAACCGATAGTTCCAAGTAAACATTCCACAAAACTTGTACTCAACTTCAAAAAAAGTTCGTCAAGATCTAACAAAAAATGCTGAAATTGTGGCCCAACACAATTTACTGATGAACATACTTAGAAATAATCTAGAAGCACCTAAATCTCATTTTATTAATGACTTAAGCCCGGTTTTTAAAAGAAGTTAGTATAAGCTGAATTTTGTGGAACAATATGAAAACGAATGCTTGCAGATTTTCATCGAAAACTTGGAATTTTCACAAAATTTTCCAAAACAGAGCCTTGAAATGCTCTTTCCAAAGACCTATAACACTTGATTATAGAATTAAAAACAGAGGAGAAATCTCTCTTCAAAGATTCTACTATTTTAAAATTATACCTTTTCGCAATTAGGACATTGTCCGTGAATTTGATTGAAAATCCTCTTCGAATTAATCGACATCAACCACTCATATAAACAATAAGTATGAAAATAATTCCTACACGATGGATTTTCACAAATGATCTCCGGTATTTTATCATTTAAACGCAACGAGAAACAAATACAACATTCACCAATATCGTACAAGATTTCCCGATTATTTTCCGGTTTTTGGGGGAATTTCTCCAGATCTATAAACATTATAAATTTGATTATTTTAATTTTAAAATTAGACAATAATCTCACCTAAAATTTTTAGAATTCCACTTAAAATATCCCATTCCTCATCAATC
>JACDRQ010000923.1:0-14434 GCA_013841215.1 Hycleus cichorii
GATGTTTTATCAAATTTTTAATATATTTAGTTCAGATTTTGGTACATATGTTTGTAGAACAAATTAAATTAATCATTAAAGCTATGATCGATTATAACGATGTGAATAATAAAGCAACTCAAGATAATTAATTTGCTTAATACTAAAAATTGTTCAACATTGTTACAAGGAGAATCGATTTGCATTAACAGGAATATATGAACAACAAAGAGGTTTTTTTCGTTTTGAACACGATACAACGCATATGCGGTATTGTAGAAACAAAGACGAAAGTTCTGTTGATTAACAGGCAAATAGAAACAATAAGTAGTACAACAATTGCATTGTTCTAGAATGCAAGAAATTAATGATTCGTTTAAATTCGAAATTATCAGGCGTTTTCAAGCATGCAAAATATCTTTGCAATTCTTTACAAAAATCCGAAACTGTTTGGAATTTTATTACCTACCTATTGTTTAAACATTTTTAATTTAATTGCAAACGTTTTCCAGATCGTTAAATTGCTAAATATCATTAAAAACGAGTCGAAATACTCTCTCAACTAACAGGGTCTTAGAAGAGTAGAAGAGGTTTTGTTCAATTTAATAAATGTAGGTGTCACAAATATTCATAATTATGAATGAAATTGTATTAAGCAAATAAAAAGACGCAATATTTGAATCATTTACGTCCACAATTGTAGATGTTTTACGTTTTTGAGGGTTGTTTCATAAAAAAAATCCTAATACCTACATGGTTTTATATAGCATAATGAAAATAAATCCAATTAAAAGCCATTTTACGGCTCAAACGGCAGTACGTTGGTTTCAATTAACAGGAATGCAGGAGTCTTTAAGAAGTGGAGTGTTTAAAAATTGATATTAAATATGCAGCTGAAACTATTATACACCTGTATATGTGGATGCATAGTCGTCCAGGCGTATTTAATCGAAGTTACTAAGAAAATTTGTGAGATTTAATTATGTAGTCAAGTTGCGGGGTCAAGTCAAGGCGGAGTATATGTTATGGACGGGCTCAAATTAGAGGAAGTGTAAATAACCTGTTGGCCTTCTTAACGATCTCACACGGCTACAGTTGAATATTTTTATGTCTGCATCGGATTGAAACACGAGTTCATAATTTGATTATTTATTGGTATCAGTGGCTACATACGTTTAAAACCTAAATGCTAGTATTGCATATCAAAGGATAGAAAAAGGGGAAAATCATCAAGAATACGCTTATTGTAAAGAAATCACAATTCAGTTCATAATTACTTAAATACTAGAAAAAAAAATCAAAAACAAATTTAATTATCGGACGGATTTGTTTCGAATGTTGTGAATTTTTCTGGTTGTATTGTTGAAGCGTAATTATTATCATCAAAACCAATTGATGGATCATCCTGCATTTCACCATTATTTATATTGAAATTATCGTAAGGACCGTTCGTTGATTGTTCTAAATCAATTTCTTTACTTGGTATAAATACAGGATGATCCCCTTTATTATCGGTATTCTTTGAAGCTTGTGTAGTTAAACTTAACTTATTCATTAAATTATTGATATGGACGAAATTATTTTTGATATTTTCAGTTGTCGAACTGTACTGAGTTGTGGTAGATACTGGCCTTGGTTTCCTGTAATAATCATCGTAAATTGATAATAAATCGGGTTAGTATACGACTTGATTTATATCTATGTTTAGTTAGTAAAAAATAAAACAAAAGGATTTAATAACGCCCTCTCAACCACCAATCACCTGGGTTAATTCTGGCTAGACTTTTAAAAGTTAAATACTAATAATACTACAATGATACTACCACCTTGTATTTTTTTAAATGTAGACCTCAATTTATGTAATAATTATTTCCATTCAATTCAAATGAAGGTTGAATGATTATTGTTAATGTATTTTCATTATTTTATGGTGGTAGTGTGTGTGAATGATTATTTTTTAAATAATAATAACCCAAGATGAATCGTCGGATGGGCTCTCACCTTCTTACCCCTGCGCAGTGGACACAGGAATCGACCCATAATTATAATAATAGCAACGGGTCTGTTCACAAATAAAATCCTTTATTGATACACAATTATCAGTGTCCCATTCAAATGATGGTGCCCTCAATACAACACAACCATTACTTGAACCACTATCACTACTATAAATTAAATTCAATTGTAACACAAATATTCTAATCCAAAATAGGATCACCTTTCTCTAGCCGTACGTTGTGGACTGGTACTTCCACTCGGTAAATCACCAACACTATCATCATCATCGCTATCGGATTTTTTCATGTAATTGAATGTAGCGTTAAATGGTAGACCAGTGCTCATCCACAGAAACATATCAGTGCCTAAACGATTACCGGATGTCCAAAAATCAAATTTATTATAGCCTAAAATTAGACATGATTAAAAATAATAAGAGTCTATTCATAATTGATGATGATGATGATCGTCTAGAATACCTGCATTTGTTAAATATTGCGTAATTGAATCGGCTTTCTCTTTTGTCTCGAATGAAACTAATTGTAATCCAAGCGATCGACAATACTGATAAGCTAAGAAATAATTCAATTCTGGTGAGTACGGATTCATTCTACTAACGAAATATTGGACGCCATCTAATTGGATTGTTGTGATTCGTTGTCCTATAAAAGGCCATAATTAATTAAACTTGAATCGGTTTTTTTTGGAAATTTAAGATCAATGTATTCTAAAATATCGAAAGAATTCGGTGTTAAATATACAAATTAGTCCATTTAAAACTACAAAGTTTAATAAACTTGTTCCGTTCAGAGACTTCTAATATTAATAGTGAGTCGTGTTGTATAAATTCAAGTGACCATAAAATTCAATTTCTTTGTCTGCTCGTATAAATCTCGATATAATCGGCATTCCAAGGCCTAACATCACGATTAATTTAAAAGTCTTTGGCAATAAATTTGGGAAAGCGCTTTTATTTTCAACTATACTCAATATGGATGTACTATTAATAAACGAAAACTCGTTCTTCATTTATCATAAATTCCATCTATCTTAACATGTTTGTTATCTCGACACTTTTCTACTTTGATAATGTAATTAACTTTAGTAGAAACACACAAAAGAACAAGTATTCGGTACTTTCAAGTTCGAATAACATCGTGTTTTATATGTCATCGACCTAAGATGCTTATAATATAAAAAATAAATATTGTGCGACTTCTACGTACAGTGGCGAACAATAGTATTTCTACTTATTATCGTCTTTTTTTTTTGAAAAAAAGAACAAAAAGTCACAAGTAGATGGGTGAAAGACCTTGATGGTCTTTGTTAATTTGAACAAGTCCAGAATAATTTATTTGTATTCCGGAACTATTCGAGACATTGATCGGATATGAATAAGAAATCGGGTATTGTAGTAAAAAATAATCGTTGATGTATCGTTATGAATAACAAAAAGGTGGAAATACATCCAGACAGGAACTGGCAAGGTACTGGGACTTCGATGAAATCTTAATGTAACTACTATAAACAGTACAACCTTGAAAAAATTCAAATACCTTCAAGATTCCTCCGACATCTAACAATGGTAGAGAAGATACAAAGATCTTCTCTACTTACAAGACAAAAAAATTATAATGACAGTCCTTGGATGCGGGGATTTTTTTGAATCAGGATAATTCTGGAGGATTGTGTAGATTGAAGATAGTCGAAACTGAACTGGTTTTCGCATTGTGTAAATATTTTTTTAATGCAATCATTTTGCACTCAAGGGCAATTTACTTCAAAGACAGACTGCAATTTTTACAGTCGCACTAAAAACTTGTCGTGATTTTTCTAAACCATTCACGATTCTTTTGTAGAATGATTCAACATTCCAATAAAAAAAATCGAATAAAGCTTAAATCTATATAAATCTATTTATAATAAGCCGCATTAATAAATCAATTTTTGAATAATTTGCAAACAATGCGGATTAAAAACGATTTTAGATTTTGGATTTTTCAAAAATTTCCAAACGAAACACAATAAAACAAATCATAAAACTTGTAAAATTAATTTGAAAAACAAAAATTCAAAATCGAAATTAAATTCGTTCAACTTACCGGTCGTGGAAGTGATGAAGATTAATAAAATAATTGATGATATGCCGGTGATGTAGCCCATGATGTTACTTTGTCAAAAGCGAACCCGCTAACTGAGGAGCTTTAGAATCGCTTGTTGTTTTTGTGGCTGTGATTACCGGATGCAACTTCCCCTTATCCCTCTCCCATTGGATATTCCTATTATAAACTTTAGATGGTTATTTTTTGACCTCTTCGCGATGGACGCCGTTAAGCCCAGCAGCGAATCACTTTCAATTCGTCCATTTCACGGATTTCAAATTTTTTCCCCGAATAAAAATCGAAATTGTTAAAAATTTTGCAAAGTAATCTAAATATTTACAACCACCCTTAATTATTGTAATAAATTGGATCTATCATTGCTTCCGTGCAGGATGATTCGGAAAAAAGGGGCTTTTAATGACGTTTTTCAAAACAAAGATAAGATGTGTACTTTAAGGGCTTTTGATAATCTTCAACTGATCGTCACGAAATTTCAAGTACGCTTTCAGAAACACTAATAGTTTCGATTTCTATTTGAGTTTATCCTGTTTATGTACAAAATCCTTAAAAAGGGCACTATTAGTTCTAGTATTACCGTGACGTCATTACTTAAGATTAAGTTAGGCAACACACTATACACGGCATAAAAATGTAGATACAAACTTATCTTTTTAATAGAATTAGTATTTTTCTATTTCTGCACGTCTAAAACGACCACGTAGAAGTCTATACGTCCATAATAGGCAGGGTGGAGTTGTTGACACTTTTAACAGTGTATAATGAATCAATATATAGATCTCTAATTGTCTCCAAAAACGCCCCCTTAATTTCTCCATTTCTAATGAATAATTGTATATCCGCATCCCTGTTAGGATCAACATTTACAAAATAATCATCGATTGAAATATTTAATTTTTTGTAATTTATTTATCATCCCTTGTCCTAGTAACCCTCTATCGACTTATTTTGCTGCATGCTTACATTTTCTTGTACCAAGAAACTATCGTATCTCTAATAGACGAAAGTCATTGTAATTAAAAAAAAATTAGCAAAATTTGGAATTCGAATTAATGGAATAACATATTTTGTGTTAAATCGTATATCATTCTATTATTTTCCGACATTTGTTAATTAGAATGAAGATCGATTCAAATGGTGTATGTTGGGTTGCCTATACAGCTCACATCACAAAAAATCAAAACTTGAATTCTTAATTGCTAATAGAAATCAATTCAGAGATAAAAATTACTCAAAACTGCAAATTATAAACACAAGTAGATTTTAATTGTTTTTAATTACAAATGTTTTACATCTTTTTTCTTTTCTAATTATTTATTTCTTAGCTTTTACAGCTTTTGGTGCCTTTGTAACATCATCTGGATTTTCAGCAGCTTCTTTCGCTCTCTTTGCGCGAATACCAACCAAACGGGCATCAGCACGTGCCTATAATCAAAACAAAAATTAAAATACAATTTATTACAAATTAAAAATAATTTACCTTTCTCAAAGCAATAAAAGCGTCGAATTTCTTTTCTTCTTCCGTTGGCACCCAGGCTTTTGTTTTGATTGCGGCTTGACGAATTGGCAAGACTGGAGTCGTCAATTGTTTCGCCAACTAGAAAATGAACCGTAAGTATGCAACCAATAATACAGTTGTCTCAGACTACACCAAAATCTTTAGTTTTAATCATTTAGGTAAGGGACGATTCTTTATCAAATTTAGGGGTAGAATTTCGGTATAGCCCTCAGAATAGTTGCAAATATTTGCAATAGCATCGATATTTGATAAAAACAATTGTATGTATCTGTGGTCAATGAAATAGTTCTCCAAAGATAAGCATACAGTTGCGCTTACCTTGCGTTCTTCTTCAGTTGCTTCACCAGCACGTAACTTCTTCTTATTATGAATTGGGAATAGGATCAATTTAGATTTATATTCTTTCAGTCGTTGAGCATTCACTAAAATTGATTCAACAGATTTGTTTCTTCTACGATAGTCAACAGCAATACCAATTGTTTTAGCAAAATTACTATTAACACCGGCTGCCTACAATTGAAATTAATTTTAATTTATAAATAAATAAATGATTTAATTTTACTTTTAATTCTTGTAATGTAAAACCACGTCCAGCCCTAACTTTTGTATGGTAACGTACTGTTGGACATCTAACAACCGGACGTAGTGGTCCTGCAGCTGGTCTCGGTGCAATAGCACGGGCTTTTTTAATACGATTCTGCTTTCTACGTAATTTACGTGCCGGTTGATTGAACCATGTTTTAACAAAACGTTGCCAATCCTTATGGAAATGTCCATTTGGAATCATATTATTACCTTTCGGGGCCATGATTGCGGTCTAAACAAACAAAAATACAATCACAATTGTTATAAATAACAAAAATTTAGATATCGAGGAAAATTTCACTAAAACTCGAAAGAAATATAATCGAGGATATTGATTATGGTGGAATTTCTGGACGATGGTCGAGGATTTTTGAGATTTTTCGAAATTTCAACACACCTATTAGAAGACACGAACACAGCACTTCACGATAACTTGACAAAATGACAGAATCAACCCAGCGCCATGCGTTTGGTAATAAACGAAAATCCCTAAATATCGCCAATTATACCAACATAACGCTACAAAATTTACCAAATATTTTATCAATTATGTCACAATCATACCGTTGTTGTGTCTGTTATTATTATTATTGTTAGTTGTTAAAGTTTGCAGCGGTATTGTGTTTATTTACAAAGAATTTTACTAATTTCAACATTAATTAATTAAAATATTTATTTTCAGTTAGTATTGTTCCTGCAAGATGTAAATTTTTTTATGGTTGATTATAATTAAAGATATTTATTAATTTAATTAATTGAATTGAATAGAAGATATGAATACACAAATTGTTTCTAGAGATAAGTCTGTTTTCTTTTCACGATTAAATTTCCAATCAACACCAGATAATCGTGTTGATGATGGTTCTAAAGCTGAAGATGTTGAAGGAAAAGTCAAAACACGTCTTCTTTCAATGTGGAATAACGTTAAATATGGTAAATTTCATTTGTTAGCTTTACAATTATTTAAATATTTTTCTAATTGTTAAAACAAAAAAACAAATTCCAAGGTGATTGTTATTATCGGTTGTATTCTCATCTATATGACATATAGATATGGGCTCTGTTGTTTCTATTTGTAAATTTTTTTCAGGTATGAAATTAAAAACGAATTTCTCCAAAGAATCGCCGGTTTGGTTATTGGGTAAATGTTATAGAAGAATTGAAAGTCCATCATCGGATAGTACAGAATTAGGCACTGATGTTGCCGCATTTCAAAGCCAAAGCGAAGTATGATTCATATAGAAAAATATTTATAGAATGTCATTTTTATTTATTTCAGATTGCCAATAGTGATGACGAATGTTTTGAAAGTTTTAAAAAAGATTTTATTAGCCGTTTATGGCTAACATATCGACGGGAATTTCCGTTATTAAATGGCTCAAATTATAGCAGCGATTGCGGTTGGGGTTGTATGTTACGTAGCGGACAAATGCTAATAGCCCAAGCTTTAGTTAGTCATTTTTTAGGGCGAGGTATCTACTCTTATTAACTTAATAAACAATACCAAGTTCATTTACCTCTTATCTATCGTTATCTTAATACAGTTGTAAAATTTGTTGATTTATTTTTAAGATTGGAGATGGCTGCCTGATCAACAGCCGACAACAAGAGAAAGTTATATAGAGAATGTTAACCACCGTAAAATAATTAAATGGTTCGGTGATAAACCGTCTAGAAATAGTCCATTTTCTATACATACATTAGTCAGTTTAGGCGAAGAATCCGGCAAAAAAGCCGGTGATTGGTATGGGCCTGGTTTTGTTGCACATCTATTCAAGTAAATTCGTTTAATTCTAATTTAATTTAATTTAAATTGGTTAATTTTACAGACAGGCGTTCAAATTGGCATCGCAAGATAACTACGAATTCGACTCTCTTACTGTATATGTAGCTCAAGACTGTACCGGTATTATAATATAATTATAAAATTTCTAATTTCTAATATTGTTTTTTAGTTTATATTAAGGATATTTTAGAGGAGTGTATTGATAAAAATGATATATGGAAATCGTTAATATTATTAATACCAGTTAGATTAGGAGCTGAGAAATTCAATTCGATTTATTCTCAATGTCTAACAACACTATTTAGTTTAAAACAATGTATCGGTATTATTGGTGGTCGTCCAAAACATTCACTATATTTTGTTGGTTTTCAAGATGATAAATTAATCCATTTAGATCCGCATTATTGTCAAGAAGTCGTCGATGTATGGGCGGCTGATTTTCCATTAAATAGTTTCCATTGTCGTTCACCACGTAAAATTCATTTAAGCAAAATGGATCCATCGTGTTGTATCGGTTTCTATTGTAAAACAAAAACGGATTTTTTCAATCTTGTCGAAACATTACAACCGGTAAGAATAAAAATTTGTTTAAATCGAGAGAATAATGGGGAATTTCCAGTTGGTTACACCGAGATCTGATCACGGTAGTGAATATCCGATGTTTACTTTCTGTGATGGCTACAGTCGTGATGCCCAAATGTCGCCGAAAAATCTACCACCACCACCGGCCGAATTTGAGTATTCAATGGATAGTAGTTGTGAATATGATGATTTAGGAACTGAAGCGTTCGAAGTGATCTGATTTAATTTAAATTTATATAAAAAAAACTCCTCTGACTGCCTATTTACTTATAAATAGTTAATTTCGTTCCTCTAATCCTATTTTTCATCGAAAACCTCAAAATGACACTTTTTGTTTCTATTTATTCTTAAATTATTTTTGTATTAGTTGAATTAATAAAATAATTTCTAATTTAATTGTTTTATTCTAAAGACTCACGATAGATCAAAGTTTACGTCACGGATAATTTGACGACATTGTTTACAAAAATACCAAAACTATATTCTTTTGGATTACGTTATCATAACAAAGATAAAAGCCTTATTTAACAATACTAACAAGCTTTTGTAATGATTACAGCAAGATATAGATTTAAAATAACGTTTTCAAAACAAAGTGTTTCTCATTTGTCGAAAATAGCTACAATCGAAACAAATATCGGTCCAACAAAAATGTATTTATCATATTTTTAATACAATCGCGTTCGTTACACACGATAACAGTTCATAAGTTGAAGGTTGTTGGTTTGAATGGAAAATGGCATTCATTAAAGCATTATCGACAATTTCAAGAAACATTACTTGCGAATTATTGGTACGTTATTTTGATAATTAATAATTAAATTAGAGTTGCTTTTTTTAGCAAATTAAACGGAAAGAATTATTGTATAGAAATCTATTTACTTCCGATAATTTGAGAAAACGAATTAGTTTTAATTTATCAGATATCGGTGAGGGTATCAGAGAGGTGGTTGTGAAAGAATGGTTTGTTCAAGTTGGTGATAAGGTTTCACAATTCGACAATATTTGTGAAGTACAAAGCGATAAAGCATCTGTTACGATAACAAGCCGGTATGATGGTGTTATTGAAAAATTACATTATAAAATCGATGATATTGCATTTGTTGGTAAACCATTGATTGATATCGATACAAATGATGATGATGATACAAATAATACAGAGACAACAATAAATAAATCTGATTTATCGATTGAAACTATCGAAAATAAAAAACCAAAAAGTGATGAAATTTTGTGTGTGCCATCAGTTAGACGGTTAGCTAAACAATACAATATCGATTTAACACAAATCAAAGGAACAGGAAAGGATAATCGAATCCTCAAAGACGATATTTTAAAATATTTAAACAAAGAAAGTGCAATTGAAGTTGGAAAACATGAATTAACAAAAGATCGGGTTGAACCGATCAAAGGTTTCCAAAGAGCCATGGTCAAAACCATGACACAATCACTGGTAAGCCACAATAATCGTAAAAAAATTTATAATAATTAGAATAATTACAGAAAATACCCCATCTAGTGTACGGCGATGAAGTTAAAGTTAGCGAAATTGTTAAATTACGAAAACAAATACAAAGAGATCATCCCGATATAAAATTATCTTTAATGCCATTCTTTATTAAAGCTGTATCGAATTCGTTGAAGAAATATCCAATATTGAACGCTATTGTTGATGATAATTGTGAGAATTTAACGTATAAAAATGATCACAATATCGGTATTGCTATGGATACTAAAGATGGTTTAGCTGTACCGATTATAAAGAATGTCGAGAGGCTCGATTTTATTGAAATTAATAATAAATTATTGGAATTGATGAAAAGCGGAAAAGATGGTTATTTTACAAAGGAACAACTAGTAGACGGTACATTCACAATATCGAATATCGGAGCGGTTAGTTCAATAATACGTAATCGATTATTTTTGTATTAAAAATAACTTTAATTTATAGATTGGCGGTACTTATATGAAACCAGTTATAATGCCACCACAATCTGTACTTTTAGCGATTGGTTCTATACAAAAATTACCAAGATTTAATGATTTTAATGAAATTATACCGGAAGATATTGTTAATATAAGTATGGCTGCTGATCATAGAATAATTGATGGTGCTACAGCAGCTCGATTTATAAAATTATTCAAAAAACAATTACAAAATCCATATTTGTTATATCTAAATTTATAACAATTACAAATATTCATCTGAAAATAAACTGATATAATTCTAAAATTTTTTAAATATTTACAATAATGAGCATTATCACTATTTCCTTAGCACCAATACTAGGTTAATCGTCAAAAATAAATAAATTGTGATACAAACAGAAAATATTTTTAAATATAGCAAATACCCTATAGTTGAAACGAATAAAAAGACAACCTTTAATATAAGTCTTAAGAATTAACGTATAGTCGTTATTTTATAAAATTTTGGAGGCACTTCAATTCCTGTGGGAATATTTACAAGTAACGTACGGATTTTGTAGAATTCTCGGTGTTGTCTCCATCACTCTCAACAATAATTCATCCAAATAGTCTTCTAAATCTTTCAATTTTCTCTTATTCGAATCCAGATCATTTTGTAGATTACAAATCAACAAAATTAATTCCTAAAATAATCAATTAATAAAAATTATTACAAATTAATTAAAACATACTTCACGTGATTTTCCTTCGAATTTCTGTAATAACTCATTTGGAATATGATTATTGTAATTTGTAGTTTTATTTTCACCACCTATAATGATCCGTTCTGACGATTTAGCGCGTTTTAAATCTAAATCATGTTTATCTTTTAAAACAATCTACAATAAGTAATTTAGTTATAAAATTCGTTAATTTCACCTTTACGAAGATTTATCAATTTAGAGAACATCCCTTCGCGTTGTTCCTCCTTTTTGGACGGTATCGGTGATCTATTCGATTTAAGACTAACTGTTTCTTGTTTTAAATCCTCATTTGATTCTTCTTCAATTTGTGATGATAGACGAGTCATATCCCAAGAACGTCGATGTAAATTCTCGTTACTTGACGGTTTTAGAAGATCTAAAATTAAATGTAATTATATATATTTTTTTTAATTTTCATTCGAATTAACTTTTTGTATTTTTTCCGTAAAGTTTCGATTCCCATTCATCTTGGGTTTTTTCTTCTAATCGAGGCGGTTTCGGTGGTGATATCGTATTTTTATTAGTTTCAATAACTTTATCGACTGAATTTATAGATGTGCTTAAATTGTGACTGGGTTGACTCAACGAACTTACTGAGCTTTTATGGGATAAATCATCAAACTGGAAGATGACGTTTAAAACAAATATTTTATAGATAAAATTGTTGAATTTACTGTAAATTCATCTTCATCGCTGACAACTCCAGGATCGGCGTCATCTTTGGTTTGTTGACTTTTAAATTTATCGTTAATAATATTACGACGTTGTAGACTACCAATACTACCAATTGATGAATTATCATCAATATCGCCGTCTTTCTTTTTCCCTTTGAGATGCATTTTAGATCCGATCGATTTAGCGAATTTTTTAATACCTTTACGTTTCTCTGCACTACCTAAACTCAATAAACTACCACCAACTGATTGGGCAACGTGCGATAATGATGTTTTATGTTTTTCTTTTTTGTGTAAATCTGTTAAACTGCCGGATCTTACAGTGAAACCGATCTTCACCTTCAAACTACCACGTTCTTTTGCAGGCTTATTACTCTTATCTACGAGACAAAATAATCAAGAAACAAATCTACAAGATTGTTGAGACAAAATACTTGGTTTACTCTCAAGAGGATACCATTTATCCTTGGGTCGTTCGTAGATATCGAGGGTATTTAAAGGTATTGCTACCCGCCCTAGAAATTCATCAACCCCGAAATTGTTATGATGTAAAGCGGTTAGAATAATTTCAGCTGTATTGCCCTGATCGGGTATGGGCCTACGATTTTTAAAAATATTTTAATTGTGATAAAATTTGATAATTATTAATTACAATTCGCATTCTTCATGCCATTCGACATCTGGTCCAGCTTTTTCTTTAACCGACGTCTGGTATTTGGTTTTCCCCAATGCAATCGTAACAAAACAATCATTTTTATTGTTTTTACCTTTTGTCAACAAATTAGTGGCCTTTTGTACTGTGAAAATTACAAAAATTTCGATTTATAAATTAATTATTGAAATAAATAAGTGAAATTTTGTTTGTACCTGTCACTTGTACATGCGTTGGCATCCACATGATTAATAATTAAATTCGATAATGATCAACAATAACGCAATTATAGTTTGATTAATGTGATGATTTCACTGTTTATTCATCTACGACACAGTTAATTTTTTTTTCGTTCCGTTTAATTCCGTTATGTGAACGGTTTCGATTCGATTTATTAACAAAAAAATTCGCCTTTATTCTAATTATTAAATAAATGACAACACTGTATGTACACTAAAAACCTTGCCCTATTTATGAATAATTATTGTTATTATTTAATTATTGTTAATTGAAAATAAATAATTTAATTGTTATTATTATCACTTTTCCTAAATAAACTATATGTACCTTCCTTTATTGTGTTGAATATGCTCTGTACGCACAGCGCATAGAAAACACCTGTCAAATATACACTTAAACAACTCGTCGAATGTCATGTCTAGAATTGTAAATTCTTAACACTTTTAACAACAAATTCGAATCCTATAGCAACTAGTAAATCGTATTGCATATTCTACCATTCAAAATTTAAATATACACAATTGTAAACCTCTTACAAGTTGCATTAAATTTATTTTTATTCAAAATAAAAAACAATATCTTGAAGACTAAACAATACACTAGAAATATTGATGAATCATATTGTACACTTCGATAAATAAGAATTGTGCACTCGAGGATATAAAAAATGAAGTTTGTGTACCTGAAAATGGCGTCTTGACAGCGACATGATTACCAATCAGATGTCTACCAACATTTACTTACTACCCTAACTATTCAATTTATCCCTGTATAATTGATTTTACGTAATTACCCCATTATATCTTTCTATAAAATATGATATATAAAAGTACAACCCACTATCCTTTAATATAACTTATCAATTAGAGATAAACGAAGAATTAGTTGAAATGATGGTTGCCTATCGTTCAACTCCAATGGATGTGGGCCTAAAATTGGCGCCATCTATTATTTAGTAGTTAATCTACAATACGTTTTTTTCAAACGTACACAAATCGCACATGTGGTTTGTGAGAGAGAGAAAACCAGTAACAGAGCGGTGACTGAAAAAGGACGAGAAGCCTGAAAGGTGTGCAGTAAATTTAAGGGGGAGTGTCACAGAGAAGAGGTTAGAACAAACAGCGCTAGAAGTTGATTTTCCAACGGATTTTAACGATCTAAACGGCATTTGAAAGAGCATTTCAAGAAGCAGAGAATCAGAGAAGCATGTATTTGATTATTTGAAATTCGGATGCAATCTAGAGTTACAGAAGGAAATATAGAAGCATGTTTTTGGCATTTTTTACAGTTTGTTTTAATATTTTCTCTCATAACTTGGCAAATATTGCTTATTTTCTAATAAATTTCACAAAACATGTGTCAAATTAAAAGCGCTTTCCAAATCTGCCAGAAATTTTCCGATCGTATAGTTAGTTTTCCGGAAAATTGATGTAAGGTTTCGACATACTAATTTTGTTTTTTTACGGACAGTTTTAAACCTAGACGGCTGAACCAGGGCTTGTTTGAAAGCTAATGAGTAGCAGATTATTTTGAGAATAGTTTGAGATTGAAATTCGAAAAATCTACTGGAAATTTATGGTGGGGAATGTGGAGAACTTTCACCTATTATTTTTATCTGTTAAAATTA